>OMLP01013346.1:0-19559 GCA_900302685.1 Spondyliosoma cantharus | reverse complement strand
GGCCAATTTACCACAAATCAAAATATGCATACATCGTTTCCTCTTAATTCTTACTTCTAGTGTTGTTTATTCATCTAGATTGTTTTGGTGTGAGTTTAGATTTGGTGCTATATGGACGTCTCCTTTCTCTTGACTACAATGGAGCTACTGCACAAGCACTCTGCTTGTGGGGCTCAAAGCGGCAAAAAAATACATTTGTAAAATTTAACAGCAGTGTCTCTTGCCAGAATTCATGACCTGGTTAGTCAAGATAAACCACAGCCTCTTGCCAACAGCAGTTCCATGTCAGAACTGAAGAATCGTCTCATTTATTTGCACCAATATGATGTTTCACAGCTATTGGTATTGGTGGAACTTGACTCTGAAAATTCCCAAACGCAGCGCGGCCTTACTGGCTTTGAGGGGGAAAAAAATTAAAGATTGCTCCAATCTAGACTTTTAGGTAGTTTGATGTTAGGTTCCAGATTCATTTATTAATTCAGGCATTTATTCCTTTGACTTCGATGGTCAGTGATCCATATCCATTTGTTTTGTTGGACTTTCTTAATTCAAAGATGTAAAAGCAAAAAATATTTACTTCTCATTCACACATATAAATATACATACATACATACATACATACATACATACATACACATACCAACACATACATACACCAAGTACTCATAATCTCTTATTTACATAATTAATTATTATTATTTTGTGTACATGTGTATTCACTTATTGATTATTGTTATGTTTTTTGCATGTTTCAGCAGGTCCATCGGCAATCTGCTTTTGTTATTGTATCGGCCTTTTGAGAAATCTACTACCGTTCAACCTCTGGCAGGAACTATATTCTATCTACCGAGCCACAGCCTGCAACTGCATCAGTACGCAGCAGGAAGCATCTAGTCATTGACAAGAGGCTAGTTAATTAATCTAGCTGCACTTACAGCTCAGTTGAAGAGGACACCATTAATGTTGACATGCTGTACTGCAGCACGAGCCTCTCATGCATAACTAGATGCGCGTCCATTAAATGCAAGAGAAGGCAGACATCTCTATAGCCAGGCAACTCGCACCAAAACAATCTAGATGGATAAATAGCATCACAGGTTAGAGGGACAAATAATCTTAGGGTTACATGTCCCTCTAAATTTATTTTGTGATTAGTGGCTTATGTGGTCTAAAATCGCCCTTTTTAGGAGATCCATCGGTTTTGGTGCGTCTCATCCATGACGGTCAGCTCAGACTTGACAAGATTGAAGATCACAGTGAGGAAGAGCTGAGGACGATGCTGGACCACTGCGGGGCAAACACCAGCCCAGACATCCCCAAGGTATTCTCAGAATAGAAACAGATCGGGAGAAAGAAAACTGTGGCTGTGGGCTCATCATGCTCCCATATTGCTCATGACTGGAAGCGAACACGTTTACTGTAAAACACGACTAGGATACAAGTGTTACTGTTTGAGTTGATACACTAATCATGTGAGAAGTTCTTGGTCCAAAGTAGAGGAAACGGCCCCTCTTCCCCCGCACCCTGGGACTGGTAAGACTTTAATGTCTTGCTCAAGGGTATTTCAGCAAGTTCAGAAAAGTGGTTTCCTTGTTCCTCACTCTGAGTCTGTGTTCATCTCATCTCTGCTCTCTTTGGTGTGCTCATGTCTGTGTGGGTGACTGTTTTAATCAAATCCTCCTCGGTCTCCTCCCGTCTTAGAATGAGCTGCTGGCCTCCCTGATCTCCCTGTACACACTTGTTCATAGTGGCCTCCCCACGGCTGCACAGCCCCCGACACACCTCACTGCCGGCAAGCTGTCCAAGGTCTGTCCTCACAAGGTACGAATGGCTGCCATGTAATTCTTGATTACATGGCAAGATCTGTAAGTCGTTTCACCACAAAAGCTGCCATTAGCTTAGGGGTAAAATCTCAAGTAGATATATCTGCAACACAATACATAAACGTCTCTAACATAACATTAACACTGTTCCGTCTTCACTCTCTGTTGATAATTTGAGTGAATTTCTGACATTTTTCAACAAAAATTCTTAGATATTGCACCTGTGAAAACTGAAACTCAAATGTTTTGTTAGAGTATGAAGGGGTTTGCAGTGTCTTTCATCTGTTTTTCTTTGAATCCAGGTGGTGAGCGGCTCTAAGTACTTGGTCAGAGGAGAAACAGCTCGTGACCATGTAGACCTCCTAGTATCCTCTCGCTACTGGCCGCCAGTCTATGTCAGTGACTGTGCCCGTAAGGTGGCGCTCTGTGCTGACATGCAGTACCCAGAACTGGCAACCCAGATGTGGGGCAGGAACCAAGGCTGCTTCTCTGACCCTTTTGAAAAGCCAGAGGTGAGCGATCGAAATGAAATCTATCAAATGTGTGCTGGTTAAAAATTCTAATTCATATGTAAAACATTCATATAAATTCGAGGTATGTTCACATTAATGACTGAAGTATGTGTAAGTATAATTGAAAATGTAGCCCAGTCAAATAAACAGTAAAAACGTTAATTTTTTTACGTTAAAGTTTTTAAAGTTTTTTTCTTAATCTTTGTTCTTTAGTTTGTGTCGTGTGCTGAGCTGCAGGACCAGCCGTATAGCGCTGACCTCTCATTAGTAGCAGAGAACCAGCAGGTCCACCCCATCACCAAATCGTCTTGTTGCTGGCTGGTTCATCCTCCAGGAGCAGCCCAGGAGCCTCCTGCTCCTCCGTCAGAGCACCACTCAATGGCCCTCTGCAGAGATCTGGAGCCCTACTGCGGCTTGATCGCTGAGCCTAAAAACAAAGAAAAGCAAGAGGAGGACGACGAGGGAGCAGAACAGACGGAAGAGATGGACAAGGTTGAGAAGGAGTCCACAGAGAAATCAGAGGACTCTTCCTCTGTGCCTGTGGTTTTCAACAACACCGCTTATTACTACCTTTACAACCGGCTGATAGATTTCCTCACCAGCAGGGACATCGTGAGCCAGCAGATCAACCATGTTGTGAAGGCCTGCCAACCTGGGGAGGTAGTGATCAGGGATGCTCTGTACCGACTGGGAGTGGCACAGATCAACACTGAGAAAGAGGAGGACGAAGGAAGTGGGATGGAGGGACAGATACAAGAGGGAGGGACGGAGACGTACGAGGTTGTGCTTCCTGAATAAAAGTGTCAGTACGAGGGGTGAACTGAAGATAAAGACAGGAGTACAGATAACAAGACAGACAACCATGAGGAGAGAAGTGCTTCCAGAAGGATCCAAGACTTTCGAAGTGACCAGCCTGAACCATCAATACATTGTTGTCAGGTTTTACTGATGTGAGGAAACAGGCTGAATATGGTTAAAGTGGGTTGAATTTTGCAGAATGGACCATTTTATTGTGGTTAATGAAATGGATAAAGAGTGTTTACTGTGGAGATGTTTCATATTACAGCTGACATCTTTTAGCCACCTCTAACTACAGTAACTGTGTGTGTGAGAGTTAATAAAAGTCAGTATGGTGCAGAATGAATGTCAAAACATTTCAAATGACTAAAAGAATGTACCAGTATTTTGTGTCTTTTACCAATAAGGTGCCAAAATTTAAAAGAAGTGAGAGTGTGTGAGGTTTCAGTTCCCTGCTGTGACTGAAGGAATGTAAACAGGATTTTAATAACTCTGCTACTTCAAGCTTAAATGTACATATTTAATCATAAAGCATATGTTGTATTTATTTCTGCTTTACGTTTTACGCTCGTACCTCTCCCCTGCCACTTGTGGCCTTTTGGATGTTTGCATTTTTAAAGTGATCATAAAATGTATCTGTACATTGTGCTGAATCATGACGTGGTGATGGACCTAATGACCTTTATTTACATTTCATTTAGGTTACATTTCCTCTCAATGAAGATCCATTTAAAGCTGTAATTTGTAAGAAATTACCAAAATTCAAAGGTCGCTCCAGAACTATATGGGGCAGCATTACCGTTAACTGCTGCTCACTTCTCTTTTCTGCCGTTAGCAAGTAGTTAGCGGTGGAGCTAAGTGGTTCTATTTGCTGACTCAAGTCTGCCAGTACTGCAGTCTGGGATAACAGAGGGGCTACCAGATAACAGTTTGAAGACAAGGCTTACAGTATGGAGGTGATTTACAGCAGCTCTGACCAAGATTATGACTCCAGGCATGTAAAGACACAGCAGGCGGGTGACAGGAGAGGCATGAAGTGTCGAGTTAGCAAAGCACTTGTCTTGGTTTGGCAAAAGAGAAATTTGAATTCAGAAAATGTTACGTTGTATTTTCTGGTCCAGAGAGAAAAAAAAGTCAAAACATATCTAATTTTATGACATATTGGGAGATAATTTTGCTACTTAATAATAAGTAGCCAACACTCCCCTGGCATACAGAGTACAATCAGTTCTCTTACTTCCTGTCAGCCAATCAGCCTTTGAGAATAAACTGACGATATTAGTAGATCTGCCTGCATGAAGCCTCATCATCAGAGAGATTATGCTTTGTAAATAGCAATTATGCAATTAAAATCAATTAACATGATTCAAAAATCATGTAGAAAATTATCAAACTGAAATCTCAATCATTAACTTATGCACTTGTATTATTCTGTATGTCTATAAGTAACATTTGGAGATCAATATCTCCGTGATTCAACACTGATGAAGCTTCTTTTAACTGGGTGTCAACTACAGATACGCCTACCAGAAGTGGAGAGACATATTCCATCGAATACACACTTCTACATACCAGTCGTGATGTGAAAAGAGGCTTCAGATGTCATCGATGTCATGGTTAGTGGAGAGCCACATAGTGGGAAAAAGCTCCAGACTCTGTAAATAATATGACATCTAATGTCACTTCAGGCAGAAAACCCCTTGATGCAATGCAGACAGGTTCATATAATGTTTTCTATTTTCAATAAGACAAGAATTAACAATCATTTTAAAAGTGCTTCATAACCTGCTCTGGAGGAATGTTTCAGATTCTTCACCAAAGTGAAAGTACTGCGACAAATCTGAAAAATTATGATGTGAGGTTATGTGGGGTTACGTAGGAACAATCGGGAAAATGTTCAATAGTACAGCAGTAAATCTGAATAAATCTGCTTAGTTACATTCCACCAGTGTTCCTCACCTCCATGTTATTCTTCGTTATTGTTAATAGATGCAAAGACGGACACTTAAGTCCAATTCCCTCTGTATTTTATTTTATTTTTTTTTTTTTTCAACTTGAACCTCCGTAATAACCCAGTTTTTAACAATGCATTTGATTGTGGGTTTTTTCCTCAGGCAAAGTCATCTGGACTGTGAATTTACTGGAACTGTGTACAAAGAGCTCAGGGGACTTCGACTCATGGTGTCGGAGCCATTATTCTAAATCACAAATGACAAATTAGTGTTTCGTCGCCTCCTTACTTTCACCATGTTGAGAATGCTTTTCAGAGCGCTCTGATTGTCCCGTAGCACACACAGATACACGCCAGCACAAGCACAGCGCTCACGTTAACTGGTTATCTAAGCCTCGAACGAAGACAGCTGGCTGGGTAGGAAGAAGGGAAACATGAAAGAGGAAAGTAAGACGGCAAACATGAAAAGGGAGAGAAAGAAAGGGATGAAATGAACTTAACAAAAATGGATTAGGTTATCACGGCAGGGAAGAGCTCTAGCTCTAAGCTTCTATTTTTTATTATCATACTCATTTCTATACTTGTACTTGTCAAACTTGTTTATCCAGATACAAGCGTCAATCCACCTGAAGGAATCATCACATCTACTCAGATAACAGCTTTCTTGTTAGATTGTCCCAGCCACGTTTTAAACACTTCCTGTGCCCAGGCTTTGACTCCGCTAAGTTTCAGGAAGATAGACTTGCAGCGATGATACTAAAATTAGGAAACAACACACTCGGCTTGAAAAAAACATCTCACATGTGTGCTTAAGTAATTTATTCTATTAGTCTAATGAAAGTTAATGACTAACAACACAGAACACAAATATTTGACAGGAGACTGAGTATGCTTTTTTAGTTTTTACCTTTCCTTTAGTGTTTTATGTTCTTGCGCCCTGGGAGCTTGTTATTTTCTGCTTTTTATAACTTTAAGTGTTTCAAAGCACAACAAGATGCTTATTGAGGAGAAATGCCAACACGAAGCCTGGGATGTTTGTGCAGTTGCTAAAAAAGTGAATTAAACATGACAAGTGCTCTTTTTTGGAGCGCTGTTAGGAGGAGAAATTCCTTCCGAGGTGTTTCTGGAGTAGAGAATGACTCTGGCCGGGCTCCAAAAGCACTGTGAAGATTATTATGCTTTACTCAAACTCCGCAATATATCAACAAAGACAACAAAGACCTCATGAAGTAGAATCAAATCCGAAAGTGGCGAACTCCGACTAGAAAGAAGAAATATGATTTTAGCTGAAACCACACAACGAGAAGCATTTAGACGTTCTGTAGCCTCAGTGGCGGGTTGAACACTTCCCCACGAAGATTTCAGAGTTGTGCAATGTTGTCGGACACTGTGGGAAATGTTCCAGAGGAAACGCAGATTGGACGTTATCCAATAAGAAAAAGGAAGTGTGGGGAGAAGCAGCAGGGTTTCTATCTATCACCGCAAGAAAAGAAACAGGCACCACATCACAGTCCAGTATATAAACCTGAGAGTGGTTTCAGTGGTAACACTTCAACACCTCTGCAGTTTTTCAGTGATTTAATTGGCAGATTTTGCATTGATTGTCTCATTTGCACAAAAGAATACACAAAACACATATATGAAATACCAATGCTACTTTCTACTCTAAGACATTTAAGCGAAAATAAAGATTATTCTCGATTTACATCATGAGATTTATACATTTTTAGACATACATTTTAGCTTATGTGTTATTCTAAAAATCTTCATACAGTTGGCAGTGTAGGCTGAGTGCTACATACAAACACCAGTGAGGCTTATATCCAAAGCACACGTCTAACTCTACAGGAAATGAGAGGAGTCGATTGTGCCATGCAAAAAAAATACAAAATAACAATCCCCGAAAAACTTTCACATTGTCAAACATGAACCATTGTTCATCCGATCCGTGACGGATCCACTGATTTCCCAGCTCAGTTCAGCTGCGTCCCCTGCTCCTCAATCACATGAAGCACTGGTTAATGAATTGGATTGAAGTGGAACAATCACATGTCGCCGCTGACTGACAGCTACTGTAAGTGCGTCACAAGAAACATGGCAATGACCAGAGCCCGGAGAGGAAAAACAACTCGGCCATTCTTTGCCTTCTCCACGGTCGATTAGGCCTGTTTATAGCATTGAAAAACACTCCCATTGTTCAATTAAAGTGAGCTGATAATAAACTTAGAGAGCGCATGAAGACGGGCAGACTGTTGGGTTGCTTCATCTGAGGAACACATGCAGTAAAATGATGAGAAGGAAGTGAACCTGCTGACAAAAATTACTGAAATCTCCACAAAAAAACAAGACACTCTCTTGGGGCAGTAATGTTAAAAAAAAATAAAAAAAATAGTAATAAACATAGGGTAAAATATGGGATTAAGAACACTCTCAGGGGACAAAGGACAAGCAGAGTCTCCTGCAACAGATTAGACCTCAGATGCACGATGGAGGCAGTGATAAACAGTCTGTTCGGGTACGGTACAGCTTCGGATGCTTATGCGGTTTATTTCCTCCTTTCGTGTCTGCAGTCGGTGTCGGACGTAGCAATTTCTAGTCATGGTCTGCAAAGAAGCAAGTCACATGCTTGCTGCAGCTGCTCGTCTGTCTGGCGAGCAGACACGACGGGGCAAAAAATAGCTGTGAAGGCAACTCTCTCTGCAACTGTCCGAGCTGTCGAGCTACCGTCAATGATCCCACTTTCCTTGATGCCTGCTGACGAGTGATTGGTCTGCTGATTGACTGATTGATTGAATGACTGATTGTTTGGCGGGTTCTGGCTTTTCAACAGAACTGGTAGTTGTTGGTCTTCATCAGAGGCTGCTCCTCCTCCTCGTGGTCACAAGACTGGTCACAGGGGCCGTCGCAGCATTTGGGCTCGTCACACACTTCACCCTCCGTAACCTGCTGCTCCACATTCTGGTAAAATAGCTGTGGAGAGAGGCGTCGTTAGGACGAGGAGTCTCAAAAAAAAAAAGCCCCCAATCTTTAGATTAATGGTGACAAATTTTTGCATTTAAGCAGTATTTTCTATCAAAAACTTGATTTTTGGTTCCTTGTTTATGCAACAGAGGATGCTTCTTTGTCTCAAATCCATTGGCAACAGCTCCTAAATAAGATTTTATCACAAATTGGTTTGACAGCAATGCTAAATCTGCTGTGTCTTCAGGAGAATTAAGTGGGGAAAAAAAACGAGGGTTTCCTGAGGACATCTTCGTCACATGCTTTGTTCCATGGGTAGTTTTTTGCAAAGCCAGACTGGAGTCACTGAACCCTGCTGTGCTCTCACTCACCTGCTCCTGCTCAGGTTGGTCCCCGAGCAGTCTTTCTATCATCTGAGTGATCTTGCTGAACGTCGGTCGCTCCGTCGGTTCCAGATTCCAGCACATCTTCATGATCGTGTAGCTGAAACAAGGGGAAAAATGGACCAAACATAGTAAACAGGCTCATTTCAGAGAAGTTTTTAGCGCACAATTTTCACCGCTCAATGTTTTTTGGTGTAAGATCATGAATCCGTATCGAGCCAAACTAGACGGCTAAAGGAGCGGCTCATAGAGAGGCTTGTTCATAAACACCCCTGCCCCTCCAGTCCCATTTCGCTGCCGTGAAATAGCAGTTACATGGCTCCCTAGCATCGAGATCATGTGGCTAACAGGCAGAACTGAGGCCTGACTCACAGCAGAACAACAGATGATTAGGCCCTGACTCAGATCCAGTCCCCTCAGTTTTCCACAGCATAGTTATTCCGGGTAGTGTGACAGCCACACCAAATCAGCAAACCCAGATGTTAGGCCCCTCTGAGAGACTGGGAAAAACACTCTCTTTATTTTTCCATCACGGTGTCTTGTTAAGATGGAGTTGAGGTCTGTTACTTTTTAAGTTTGGGGTTAGGCGATAACCCAAAGCAAGTACATTAAAAATCTGGAATAATGGAAGTTCTTCATGAGGTTACCTCATGTGGCAGTTATTTATGTAAGATAAGGGCAGCGAAGGAAAAAGAAATCTTTGTTCAGTCGGGATAACATTTGGGAAGAACTGAAATCAATTCAGGATCAGCTGTTTTTATAAATCAGTTCTTGTGAGAGTTTATATAAACTTAAATGTTGCTAGGTGCTCCTGCATGTTAGCAGCTGTTATCACCGGTGAGCACAAAGGGACCACAGCATTAGCACAACAGCTTCTCAGAGCCTGAGACGTTGACTCAGTTGTAAAAACGCAGCTGATAGTCACTTGATTCTCCAGTAAAACTCAAGTGATAATCAGGTGACACAAAGTAGAGAATTAAGATTGGCTGGACAAGAGGCGTTTTGAGCAGAGAGCGGCAGTGATAATGTTTTCATGCGGCGGACTTCTTTATGTTGCGTCTCTGAGGGGTGGAGCTTACATCTCGGGGGGAGCAAAGTCTGGTTGGGACATCTGGTAGCCACGCTTCACCATCTTGTAGAACCTGGAGTCCACAGCCATGCTCGGGTATGGGCTCTTGCCTAATAGAGGAACATATACTGTAATTTTAGCAAGCAAATTGTGAAATAAACTGTGTATCCTTGATTGATGATTGATGGTTTTGTTTATTTAAAGGTGCAATGTGTCAAAAGTTTCGCTGAAAGCATTCAAAAAGTTCAAACTATCAACAGAATGTGAAGAAATAACAGCTCTGACATTAAGATAACTTGGTTAGTGAGCTAACCTCCTTGCACCGACCAATCCCAGTCTAAAGCTCCTGAGCTAGCAGTGTAAACACCAGCACTCTTCCAGTCCGGGCTGCTAGCTGCGTGGCTGGCTGGGCTAGCTAGCTAACAGCAGCTACTTTTCGCAGCAGTTAGCGGTTACTATAGCAATATGCTGTCCCATATTATTTGTTTTAACAACAGCTGATGCGTTTTTGCAGATTGCACCTTTAAGTGTCAAGCACTTTACAGAGCTCAGCCCATCTCGGCTTACAAGACACTAACATGAACAACACAGAGACGGCCACGTAACAATCTCATATTATACAGCTCCACAAGTCAATGAAAAAAAACATTATTATTATTATTATTAATTTGTTGTGTTCAGTATTAATAGCCATGCATTTTCTGTAAATCTAGCTCAGATATAGATCTCCGCCTTAAAGGGCAAACTCAGTTCAACTGAATGGTTTCTCAGGTCACTGTGCACAGAGACGTGAAAGAAGAGAGGTTCCTCAACGACAGCAAAATATAGTTTTCTGAGCTGAGGCTTATTCAAAATTTCCTCTTTACATTTTCCTTCAGGGTGTGTATTATCTGTCTGACAGTTTGTAATTTAAATCACAGAGTTGGGATGTAACAAAGTAAAAATACTTTGTGACTGTACTTCCGTTTTTTTTACACATCTGTCTACTGTAGTACTTTTTACTTATACTCCTAACATTTTAACACAAACATCTGTTCTTTCTAGTAATAAAAAACAGGCTCGTTACTTTAGTTTTAATGCATTTGAGGGGAATTATTGATTATTTTTGCGTCATTACATGTCGCATTCCCGGCATCACAAGACTGATTTCGGAGCACATCATGCACGGCAGATGTAGCGAGACGTAGCGAGATGAAACGACAGAAAAAACAAGATGGTAACAGGCAGAGAGCGAGAGCCTGCAGCCCTCAATCATCACAGTAACAGCGTTACATACATTAGCAGCTGTAAACACTCATGAAAACATTGTAAAAATACATCTTGTGGTTTGGTGCCGACCTGTATACTGAACATATAAGGAGTAGTTTAATGTTTATAATCATCAAAGAATGTTGACAGTTGTTTTTGTTTTTGGTTCCTATCTGTTTCCTGAATATATCCGTATGTGTGTGAATGTGTAAATGAGAGACATAAACTTTATAAAGTTCACTACATTGACTTGTATTAGTTCATGGGGCAGAGCTACCACATCCAATATGGTGGCGATGTCGACGTATCGCAGCAACGGGCCAACCCGCTCAATGAGGCGTCTGTATATATGCCTATGTGAACGATGAACATGGCTAGTTCTCGCCTCCTCAGCACGAGCTGAATGATAAATCTAACATAGCAAGAGAGGCGGGACTTAAGGCAGAACAGCCAATCATCAGCCAGTCACACTCAAAGCTGGTGTCATGTTTGAAGCAACAACAGGAGAGGGAGCGGGAGAGGAGGCAGCTGCAGTGAGCGCAGACACAGAGTCACCAGAGACATTGAGCGACTGTAATAAGGCGTATGTGCAAAACTGCAGAAAAAGTGTAGGTGTGCAACCGTCTCACCGGGAAAATTGTGCGACGCCCCTGGCTCTACCAACCCAAAATGTCAGTATTTGACATCCTGGGAATGAGAGTCAACGGTCAACTATCTTTCTGGTGCATTTACGAACAGCTTTTTTTTGTTTGTGTTTTTTACTTGTACTTGAGTTAAGACGGGTGTAATTTTGCCACCTCTGGCGTATCAGAAAGATGTCACTACATCGTGCGAATGTAGGGTGCATATGTGTCCACGTGTTCTGACCTAAAGAGAAGATCTCCCACAGGAGGATGCCGTAGGACCAGACGTCACTCTGGACGGTGTAGACACAGTCAAAGATGCTCTCTGGAGCCATCCACTTCACCGGCAGACGAGCCTTCACACACCATGTAAAAAGAGTTGTTGATGTTTTTTTTGTTTGTTTCTCTTAATTTAATGCCTTAATGTTATTCATTTATTTCTAAGGACCAAAATAAACTACTTCTACTACTATAGTTATTACATTTCAAGTAGATGTTGGATCTAATCTACTTACGTTGCCCTTCACCACATAGTTGGAGTCATTCATGATATCACGTGCCAGACCAAAGTCACAAATCTTGGCCACTCTGTTATCAGTCAACAGGACATTCCTGGCAGCGATGTCTCTGTGAATACACTGCAAACACACACACACACACACACACATGCACACACACACACACACACATTATTAAACTATGATGACGAGTCAATACGAAGAATATAAAGGGAAATGCCCCTCGTACCCTCCTCACAACTTATTTCACACCCTTCATTCATCAAGCTCTTTTTGGTCGCTTTTTTCTTAAATCCAGTGCTGATTTTGTTTGTTATGTCTGGTTTAAAATACCAGCATACTCTACACCCCAGCTGCTGCTGCTGCTGTACAGTGAATTATCAGAGCAGTATTTTCTCTTGCAGATGTTTCTACATTTTATTCCTTTATGTGGTAAAGTCACTTACATTTTTAGCAGCCAGAAAGTCCAGGCCCTGAGCCACTTGAAAGGAAAACCGCAGCAAGTCATCGATGTCCAGTGGCCAGTCAGCAGTCTCCTCGCAGACAGGGTCTTGAATCAGATATAAATGTTACTAACACCCAGGATCAGGAAGTAACGAGGGTTACACTTTTCATTGGCATGCTGCAGCAGTATGACTGACTTTGTGTTCATTTCAACTGGAACTTGGAGAGAAAGCTTTTTACCTTGAGAGGATTCTATATTTGGCAGCTGACTAGGTCTCATCTCCAAGTAGCTGGTCAAGGACGTACTGGAGATCCCACTGTCACTGTTGGATGAAAAAAAAACAAGAGGACGTCAGCACAATCAGAAAACACAGTTTTTCACCAATGGTTTTTTGGTGATGTACCTTCTAATGAAGTGTTTCTGATTGCAGATGTTCTTGTAGTCATTAGAGTTTTCCATAATGTCGGGCATGTTCATAACAAAGTTCACAAAGGTCTCTGCCTTCTGACGAAGGAAGTTCAGGAGGTCGCCCAGGCTGCAGTATTCTGTGATTACAAGCACCGGTCCTGAAGAAGAAACACAAGTATGTTGTGACTCTCAACAAAGTTCTTTCAGATTTCCTATAAACTGGACGGCAGAGAACTTCCATAAACATGGATTTGCAATATTTGAATTTGATCCAGCATAGCACAGGATGCTGTCTGACCTCCATAGGTGCAGGCTCCCAGAAGATTGACAATGTTCTTGTGGTGTCCCAGGTGGCTCAGGATCTTCAGTTCAGACATCAGAGCTTCCCTCTCATCTGAATGAGCGCTGGCTGCAAGACACACATTATAATTTGTCATCATTATATCATCCACATCTGATCATGTGAAACAAAAGATTTAGGGCCACGAGACATTATCAGATGTATTCTCCACGTTATCTGGAAAAGGTTCAGATTCGCCAATCACATAGGAGGTCTTGGCATCAACTCACCTTTTAACATTTTCACAGCCACACGCATTGCATTTTCCTTCTCGTCTCCCAGACCGTAAGCTGTGGCCTCAACAACCTTTCCGAAAGCTCCTGCACCCAGGATCTTTCCTGGTCGGGCAGAAAATACAACAAGAAAGTGTTTTAGTCTACATTATTTTCAAAATGTTGGCATTTAAGTGCATCTGAGTCAGTTAGGGATAACATGGTGCTAACCTAGCTTCAGCTTGTCTCTTGGGAACTCCCACTTCTCATTGTAGGGCAGCTGAGTGGGGTCAATGAAGATGTAGTTGTTTCCATCTCTTGCCTCAATGATCTTCCAGCGGATCTCATACCTGGGTTTCTGAAGGCGGAAACAGGAGCTAATGGTAGTAAAACCAAAACAACAAAAATACTGCATCCAAGTGTCATATCCTGTGGAAATATTTGGACAACAATATCCTCCAACTCTGTTTTATGGTTAGACTTTAAAGGTTAAATATATGTGTTTATAATATATTTTGAATGTTAATTTGGATGCAAACATAGCCTCTTTGCTGCTATCATCTTATTTGCACTGTTGTATGTTGTGTATTTGTCTGTTTTTAATGTGTAGTGTATGTGTATTTATGTACTTGCAATGCTAGACCAGTGGACTGCTTTTAAAACCTGGTGCCTACATTACCTACAATGCAACTTAGCCACCGAGTGACAACACTGGAGGCAATTTATCAGATTACATACAGCTTCCTGTTGAGCCACAATAGGCTTTAAACTACTTCATGAATGCAGTCATACTCCTCAAGACATTTAAACACCGTTAAATGTGTACAATTGATGGAGTTGCCCTTTAAGAATGTAAGTGCATCTTACCTGTTTATATTTATAAAGCAGGAAAACCAGAAGCACGAGGAGGATGGCCAGAATGCCTGCTGCGCCAGTCAAGGTGGAAGTGAAGAGTTTGTCTACAAGATTGAGGGAAAAAAAAATGTTGTATTTGTATTAATTTTGTATTCTGTTTGCATGTATAGTTTATGAAAAGAAACAGTTTTATAACATCTTCAAAGGTGTCCGATGACAATCCGACCACCTTCTGTCATCATTCATGTGACTGAGCGACAACAAACCGAGAGGCATAGAATCTGTGATCACATTCAAATGGCTCACCGGAAACCTCCATGGCAAAGGTGTCGCTGCTGACGCCGACGAGGTTGAAGGCCACGCACTCCACCGTCATCCGCCTGCTGGACGGCCCAACGGTAAGGACGCTCTCCACCTCCACGGCCCCGTACTCCTCCCTCTGCACCTCCACCGTGGGAGCCTGGAGAGGGATCGCCATCTGCAGCCCCGTGTGATTTTCATTGCACCTGCCTCGTTGCAACACACATACAGTCAGACAAAAGGCCCCCGAGCAACTGATGTGGGTCAAAGTGTCACTTCTTCTGCGCAGTGATACTTACGTAGGCCGTATCCCAAAGCACTGGTACCAGATGATTCTGGGAGCGGGATAGCCAAATGAGGTGCAAGTGAGCGTGGTTACGTTTTCCCATCTCACCACGGCAACAGGTCTCTCTGCCAATGAGGGGAAATCAAAAAAATTATCAGATTTGAAAGAAATGTTCCTTAGACCTGAGATAACTTAATCACACTCATTTGATTTCTTGACTATGTCACTTACGATACATTTGCACTTGGAACGTGATGGACGCATTGGCCAAGTCACTCCTGGCATAGAAGGTGTACTGCCCCTGCTCCTGTGCGTTCATTCTCTTCAGCTGCAGACTTGTATGGTATCTAAAATAAACAAACCCAAAAGAAAAAGAGGAATGTCTACAGGACCTGAAGTGACTAACTCTGCGGTCTGAATACAGACACTTCCTATGTATCATGGCTGAGCACGTCAACAATTTAAAAAGAGAACACCACTCTTCCCTCTAGCTGCAGTTTCATGACCTGAGGAAATGAATGACCTTGATGTTCCCTGTCGAATTTTTACCAAAAGTGCGCCGACAGCATGTTTTAAATCCAGAATAGCTTCCCCTTCCTGTAGTACACTTGTACAATTGTTTTTTAAAACTGTGCTGATATCTCCGGACCACTTTTCTCTGGCCTTTTGTACCTGTTGTTGTATCTGATGAACTTGTGCTCCTGTGTGGATGTGTTGGGAGATGCTGGGGTGTGCCATCTGTGTTCGATGATGTGGGGGTACGCTTCGATGAGCACACTGAGGTCCAGATCTTCTCCCTCGTTCACCTCGACCGAAAGGCCCTGGTGGGCCAGTTTAGGGGACAGCTGAGGCAACAGCCTGATGTAGGGCTTATCTGAAAGAGAAATCCAAACAGTTTGTTTTCAGTGACTAACACCAACCCCAAACCCCTCCCTTACCCCAACCCTATTTTAACCCCAAACCCTCAATCTAAAACCCAACCCTAACCCCGTTCCAGCTTTAACCCCAACTCCAGCCCTAAACCCAACCCTAATCTAAACCTCAAACCCCAATCTGAAACCACACCCTTAACCTAACTCAAGCCCTAGCCCTAACTCCAGCCCTAAACCCATCCCTAACTTAACTTCAAACCCAAATCCGAACCCCAAACCTAGTATGAGTCACAGCACGAGTGACTTACCTACAACCAGCAGGTATGTCGTTGAACTGTTCACCCCTGCTTCATTTGTGCCAATACAGGAAATGTTTCCTGTGTCTGCAAGCTCCACAGCCGAGATGGTCAGGATGCTCGTTATGTCAAGGCGGTTCTCTCCACCGGAGCGAACCTTCTCCTCTATTATCACTCTCTGAAGACAAAAAGAAGAGATGAAGTCTGAGTTCAAATTATTTGTGCTACCGCAAACAAGAAAAACTCCCAAAGTGCCTCGCACTGACCGACTTGGTGGTGTAATTCCAGGTGACGTTGTAGTTGAAGTTGGGGTTATGTGTGGTGCAGCGAATCTTGAGCTCCTCTCCAACAATGCGCACATATTCATCTGTCTCCAAGAAGACGTATGGGGGGAAGCGAAGCTCTAGAGAAGAAAGGAAATCATAAATCAAACTTGGCGAACATTACCGATTACCGATGACAGCTTTGGGTGATCATTCCTCACTCTGAATGACGTTAATGGAAAAGGCCTTGGACGTCTTCTCCACTCCGTTGACCCTGGCTGTGCAGACGTAGTCAGCGTTGAAGCTTGGGTGGAGGCTGTGGATGAGAATACCACGGTGCCGGTAAACTGTGAAGTTCATCCCTGGCGGCACGCTGGTGCCATTGTCCATGCGGAGGCCAAGGTCCGTGGCTGCTGGGTTGGTCAGCAGGCAGGGCAACAGGTAGTCCTCACCCTCCTTCCTCACCACCCGCAAGGACGTGCTGCTGGTCCAGAACACACGGTTTGGATCTAGTAAAGAAAGTTAATCAATTAATCACATTCTTTTCACCCCAAATTCCCCCAAATCTCTCAAATACAGACAGTCAAGGTAAACCAGCACAGCATGTCTGAACTGGAGACACTGTTTGACTGCCGCAGCTTGTGGAAGCGTGTCCTTCCAGTGCACACACAGAATAGTCAGACTCACCTTTTACATACACATGCACTGAAGAGATCAGTTGATGTTGCTGTGGCACGGCAGTGTAATAACATCTGTATGTTCCAGTGAATTCTACAGTGGGACGTTCCACCTTAAAGGTGCGGACGTTCCCGTTGCCCCTCGAAACGAAGCGTCTGTGTTTGGCTAGCCTCGGCTGCCAGTTTACGGGCCCATCGCCCTCGCACTTCAGATCCAGAGAGGTCCCGGGTCTGACCACCACCTCCGAACTCCCCACCGCCTTAGAGTTGAACTTGATCACTGGACGCCTCCATTCCACTGAGAAGAAATTAAAGAAAATATGTATGAGTTAATTCATTTTAGGCAATTGAAACTTGCCTTTGAGGAAGAAGTTTAAAAGATTATTTTTGCCCTATTTTCTGTTCTCGTGATGATTCAAGACTTTGTTTTTGTTTTGTTTATTTCAAGACAACTGAGAAGCCAGAGCTGTCGTGTCCACGTCATGATTCTGATATATTTTCTCATGAATTCAGGAAACAGATTGAAGACTTGGACCCTGATAACATCCTTCGATCATTCTCGCTTCTGCTTTTTCTTGCTATCTCATCACTGAAGATAACAAAAACAAAAAAAGCTTTGCATCTGATGTTATTTTTACTTGGGCTGTCATGTTCAGCACTTAAAATAATATAATAAGTTCACCCAAAAATGAACATTCAGTCATTATCCACTCATCCTCATTATGATGGAAAGTCTGATGACGTCCACAAAACATTTCTGGAGCTTCACAACAAAACGACCTTGCAGCATTCTCCTAAAACACTGAAGAAAATGGGGACTTGTTTTGAAATGTGAAAAACAAAAATGGCTTGATTCAGCTTGTCCAGCATAAGGCCTCAGAGACTCCAAGTTCATTTGAAAAGATGTTATTTACATCATATTTTAAGCTGACATCTTCACTGTTGCTGCTAAGCTAAATGTGTTAGCACTCACTCTGTCTGAAGTGGGTGTATAAGCTTGATTGTATGTTGAGGATGTAAATAATGTCTTTTTTTTTCATATCAGTTTGGCATCTTTGGGCTTCCAGAGAATTGGATTATGAGGGGCAAGCCAATAGGAGCCATTTAATGTTTTTTTTCTGTTGTTTTTTTAGGTTTTAAAACAAGTTTCCATCTCCTTCAGCTGTTGAGGAGAATGCTGCACTCTGTTTTGCTGTAAGGCTCCAGAAATGTTTTGCGAACTATGAAACTTCATCCAACTCTTGACGAGTTTTCGAGAGTTTGAAGAAATTTTCGGCTGAACTTTTCCTTTAATGTGTTCAATGTGAGCGTCAGGAAAGGAAGTTAAATTTTTGGCCATATTTTTGGAAGAAACTGCTACATAATATTGATAGTTGAAGTTTTAGTGATAAAGAAAAATGCTCTCAATGACGACTTCGTTGAGGAAGTTTGTTGTTACACAGATTTTTGGGGGTTGGACCACTTGTGTGAGAGACTGACATGCCTTTCCTGTTAACCTGAAGCATTTGTTAATTTATAGTTGAGTCCACACTTTCGATAAAGGTTATTAGATTCTCCATTTGGAGGTTTGTACATTGTGTTTTGAAGCTTGAAGCAGAACTGAGATTCCGTGATCAGCATTTTTTTCAATTCACCACAGCACACAAAATCATGTAAAGAGACCAGGATTCAAATTAAATGAAACCAATCAGCATTTTAGATCTGAACCTCCTGATTGTTGATGTAAGCAGATGCCTTTCCTCCGAGCTCCTGTCTTAATCAGCTAAATGAACTATTCATCCAACCTCAAAATGACCCCAATAACACCTCATACAGTAATCCAGCAGAAAGCAAAGCTAATTCACTCAGCCGTAATTAAACCAAACAACAGATCCTCCTATGTGCTCAATTCAAATACATGAAATCAGAATTTGTTGCTCAGCGGGTGATACCCATATATGTGGTGCTGAGAGCCAAACTTAAATTGAGGTTGGGGGGGTGGTTGAGAGAAAGATAGCATCACAAGAATGACCCCAAAAACAACTCATGATGCTGCAGACAAGTGTCCTGCTGATGACACACAAAACAGTGTCAGACCTCAGCATTTCTCAGCTTTTCTCAGCTCCCTACCACGAGTTCATGCCATGAAATGTACGATGAAATCATTCGAGCGCCATACATGAGAGTATGAAGGCCTTTCCTTTAAGTGTTTTGCATGACTAACTGGTAAGTCGTGAGGTAAACATGTCATTTAAAAAAAACATTTTAAATGCTTGACTTAATCCTATGTTTACAAAAACCTTCAAGAGGTCTTTACAAACTTAACTCTCCACTTTGTCAGTCCTTCAAATCCGTATAGAAATAATGAAGAATTCATTTGTTGCATGTTTTGCCATCTTTAGAGTGCTCTTCTTTCACTAGTGTTGTTTCATTCGAGATTGCGGATTGTACATTTAAAGCTACAGTAGCTGTGTAAAAAAAACAACCGGAGTGAAAAGAGAAGACACTGAACACACATCAGCTGCAGGTTTTTAACAGTCAGTGTTTGTCCGGGCCTTACCTGAAGCAGCAGAGGCCACGATCCCCATCAGCAGAGTGAGGTAGGACTGCATCCTGGATAAGCTTCAAACCCGCAGTTTGAGCGTTGTTGTCGGCTAAGAAACACTCTCCTTTTGATCTGTGGTGCACCGGAGAGAGGAATAAGAAAACCCGCCTCTGAAGTGTTATCACCCCCCCCCCC
>OMLP01013345.1:16604-43975 GCA_900302685.1 Spondyliosoma cantharus | reverse complement strand
CTGGGGAAAAAAAGGTAAAAAAAAAAAAAAAAAAAGGTAAATGGGATTAAATAATGTGCCAAAGGATTCAGAGTGTGCTAGGATAACAGTGCAAGAAACTCACTCCATTTCAGCAACTGGCACTGAGGAACAGGAAAGCGTGCTTGGTGATGGGACTGTGACGGAGGATTCAATCCCCGACTTTCACTTTATTCTGGGTCTTCAGGTGGTATCTGCATGAAAGAGAATTAAAATGTAAGTGGTCGGAAAGAAATGACTCATTAACAACAGCGTCTTTGAAAAAGGTATTTGTGTGGCTTTTCAAAGATTGAATGTATAAAGATTCACACTCGCTCCATCAGCCTGAACAGCCAGTTTTGTTCCCTCTGTGTAAAACTAAACAGAAACAGGAAGACATTAAGAAAATGAGGATAACTGATATAGTAGGCATGTTGCAATGTTTACAACAGCCGAGTGCCAGACTTTGTATTCAGCCTCTCAAACAGGATGTCTGAGCAGTTGACAGGAGGTAAAACGTAGGTGACAGCAGGACGTGTTTGCATCAGCCTTATTTACGATCCAAAAAGCACAGAGGACAGGGGGATTCAGAGCAGTTTTACAATAGTTTCTACTGTATGTTGACGTTGCTAAAATCAACCCAGTGCAATGAAACGTTAATCATAAACAACTCGGAAATGTGCAACATCTGTGATCGCACAAACGCACAGCAAGTGAGCACTCACTATACACACTTGGACACGACCAATTAGCGCTAGGTCGTATATTTATATTTTTATCACACTGGTTATGTAGTCCCACCCCTGCCTATGCAGAAATCCAAATGCTGAACGATTCGCGGTTAAAAAAAAAAGTGGAAGGCAGCGTCTGCGCATCATAACGTTTTTCGTCTCCAGGCAAAGATCACTATAATCAAGATAGGTTAGCTGGCAAGCCTAGCCGCTTGCTAACGCAGCCACAGAGGCGCAGGAGAGAGCTAACGTTAGCAAGCTAGCCACGGCAAAATAATATCCTAGTAGCAACCGCTGCGGCGACGCGTTTGCTAGTGAGTGGTGCATGTAAACAGTGATGAGATATTCCGCCTTTACATACCCGGAGAGTCCATTCAAGCGTACTGAGTATTCCTGATAAATTCCCAGTCTGTAGCAGGCTAGCTGTTACCCCGAATAGCGTTGGGTTCCTTCTTCACATCCGCAAACGGTGCTCGGATGCTCTCTTGTTCGGGCGCTGTGGCTCCGGGGGCCGAAATAATTGGGATTCGCGGGTCATTAAAATGCTCAAATTACTCCCGCGATTTCCCACATCACCCCATAAACGCCTTCGTTTCACATATATATGTGTTTGGCTCCTAGGGCATGCTTTCAGCTGGCGAAAAGATATGCATTTTGTTATGTATTGCTAGCTAGCTATCGGCTAGCTTCTGAGCCTCTGCCCGCGCACGGGAACATGAATAAACCAAGAGTTAATTGGCAAGCTCACAACACACGCACACACACATACACAAACACAAACACACACACAGCTTCAATGAAACACCCTGCAAATGTAAATAAAATCACCACATTCAATGCTGTTGCCCTAACGAGTGAAATTAATGTGTTAGTGACTGGTTATAAGTCAATATTATATGTATAAAAATAATGACACCTTACTCCAGTTTCAGCTTAAACCCGTCACCTCTTTTAAATGTTCTGATAAAATAAATACATTATTGACAAGTTAAGAAATATCAGTTTTGTTTTTTTATGCCGAGCACATCGAAGTAAAATGAAAACATACATATATTGGAATGTATTCATATTGTAGCCAGCCTCTGAAGGGGGAACTGATTAGAGACTGGACTGTGTTTCACTCGGACCTAAATAAGCATTACAACAGGTTGTTTACATCGGAAGCGCAGGACTGTGCGGAAGAGGCGCTGGTTGGCAGATGGAAGTCGTTTGAAAAAACGTTTGCAAGCCAAACAAACATGTTTCATTCCCCTGTAGTCGAAATAAGTGTGTTAATAACTCAGTTTTATTGTTAATTAACATGTTTATATAATGTTTGACTGGTCCTGACACATTACGTAACGTTACTTCGAGATGTTGGTGGGCTACAGCAGCAGCTCGGAGGAGGAAAGTGAAGCGGCGACTGCTCAGAATGAGAGCTGCTCTCGACAGTGCCGAGAGGAAGGTGACGGTGAGGGTGGCTGCCCAGCGAGGAAGAAAGCCAAAACTGAGGAACAGGTTCCTAAAACAAGGTATGTGGAGAGTTGTGTGGTGGCTCTCTGTGTAGGCTGAGTATTCTGGCGTTCTTAATTTTTAATAAATGTATTCATTAGTTTGTTCATTTATTTACTTCTGATAACTGTCACCACCACCCTGAATAATAAACCTATTGAAACTGTATTTTTTTAAGGTAACTGTTTGAAATGAGGTTTTCATCAATGCACTGAGTGAAATATGAAATGAAGTGAGCACTCATTGATCTGTTTCCAGCAGGTTACCTCTTCCTGGTTGCCTTTTGGCCATGTTTCCAGAGGATGTGGACCCTCAGGCTGAAGACAGCACACTTCATGGTGGACGCATCCGTTCCTTCAAACACGAGAGAGGCAACTGGGCCACCTATGTTTACCTGCCATGTAAGATCGGCACACTTGACCGTGGTTGATTGGTCATCATTCAGAACATATCCTGGCCCATAGTACCCCTGGAACCTCTAATGTGGTTTCTCTCCTGTCTTCTCTCCACATCAGACCACCCTGAGGAGGAGTTCAGGGACCTGTTGGAGGAGCTGCTCTCAGTAGCGAGGGCCCACGGTGTGGCTTTGTGCTCGCAGGAGGAGTTCCACCTCAGCCTGTCTCAGACTGTGGTGCTGAGACACCACTGGATCCAGCCCTTCACACAGAGCCTCCGAGCAGGCCTGGTGCACTGCAAGAGGTTTGCCATTTAGAAGTTATAAGAACTTAGATTTTCTTATGATTTGTACATTCTTTAGGCTTTACACCAGCTATCAAGTTTGCAAGACATCAACAGTATATAAAGAGAATAATTTGTAATGTAAATGTTATTTAATTGCACAAGCACCCCTTAATGCAAAATGTATTTAAAAATGGTTGTGCTGATGAAATAAATAAAAAAACCTGTAGCACAAAAAACAAGGTCAGAAAATAAGTCAAAAATAAAACAAAGTTAAACAATGAAGAGAAATTAAATAAAAAATATCATAAATATAATAGCTCTGTAGTAACTAACTCAAGGTGATGTGTTCAAGCAGCATCCTGAGCATCACTTGCCTCGAGCAGTAGTAAGTATAAAGTCGGAGAAAAGACATGCAAATGGACCAAAAAGCTGATTAATGTTGATTTTCTTGTTGACAGGTTTGTGTGCTCAGCAAGGAGACTGAGGGTCTACTGTAACGCTGAGAGAACAAGGTACAGTTAAGGTCTTTAATTGTCTTTGTCATAGTCCAGATATACAGCATGACTTGGTCACCAGCCAAGGTTTCATAATTTAAAAATGATCTGTCTGTTGCCAAAAAGTTGGTTTATGTGCCACATATACATTTTCATTATTTGGCAATGGCCAAACGATGAAAAACAATTGAAGACCCATTTATGTACGTGTCTGACTGGTGTGCCTGAGTTCCTGAGAATGACTATCTTCTATCTTATCTTACTGTGCATGCTGTTTGTGTCTGTCTGATGTCTCCTGCAGGACGTTTCTGGGGATGGAAGCGTGCACTGGGCATGCTCAGTTGTTGAACCTGGTCCAGGCAGTAGACAGAACAATGACAGAGTTTCGACTGGACACTTTTTATAAGGTTGATTTTTTTTTTTTTTATCATGTGATCCTCAATCTGGACCAGTTAATTTGTCACTCTTGAATCTGAATTGGTCGTTAACGGTGAATACAGTGAATGTGCTAAATTAGTGAATCTGATGATCAAAATTGTAATTTTAGCCAACAAGACAGGTGTGTTTTCACATTTGTATTGTTGAAAGAATGATCAGCTAATCACTGATTGTTAATATTTGTTCGCCCAAAAATTGAAATTCAGTGATTAAACTGCTGCCAATGGAAAGTCAGGTGAAGTTTTGTAGTCCGCAAAACATTTCTGGAGCTTCACAGCAAAACAGTGTTGGAGCATTCTCCTGCTGCAGTAGATGAGAACTTGTTTTAAAAAGTAAAAAACAACTAAATAAATAAATAAATAAAATTGGCCCCATACTCATCTGACATAAGTCTCGGGGAAGCCTTGAGATTCCAAAGTGATTTGAAAACGACATCATTTACCCCCTTGTAGATGTCGAAATCTTCACTTTAACTGCAAAACTAAAAGTGTTGGCATTAACCATGTCTGAAGTAGGTGCATAACCCCAACTGTGTGTTGTAAGATATTGCCTTTGTAAAATAAATGTTGGTATCCCCATCTAGTGCAGCTGTTTAGGAGAACTCTGCAACACTGTTTTGCTGTAAAATTCCAGAAATGTTTTGTGGATTACAAAACGTCACCCAACTTTAAATCAGCATGAGGGCTAGGAGATACTGACAACTTATCCTTTAAACATATGAACAAATCATCCAAAAGAATCTGAAGTGATGCACATCCATGTGTTTCTTCTGTAATGTTCCCTCTGATTTGTTTTAATAGGATCCATCTTTCCACGTGAGTCTGGCCTGGTGTGCTGGAGACATGGCAGGACAGATGGAGGAGTGCATAAAGAAGCTGCAGGTACTCAAATCATTGTGTGTTCATAGGGCATGGCAGTATGGCCTTAAAAAAAATATCTTAGTATTTTAGGCAATATCGTGATGTACGAATACCTTGATATTTGGAAATCTCCTCAAAAGCACTTCATAAATGCTTGGACTGGGAGACAAAATCAAATATCACCATATTTTGACCAAACTACTTCGATATCGATATTCCAACAATATCGTAGGAATGACTGTTGGCACTTTCTCAAAATACTAACACAATGAGATTTCTGATCAATAATCACCATTAATGTGTTTATACTGACTAAGTGGGTAAAGAAAAGTATTAAAGCAAGTAGAACAGTCAGTCAGAAAATGACATCACTTTACTGGAATGCAGCCTTTAAAACCAGGAAAAGAGTTGACCTCCAAAATCTAAGACAATATATAGTCTTATATCACAATAATGATATATAGTGCCCAGACCTTTGTGTCCATTTTTCATTTTAAATAAGTTCACAGTTCCTTCTGGAATCAACCGTAAAGCCTTGAGTCTAAAACAGTGTGTTCAGAACTACACCGCTATATCAACTGTTACTTTATTGCAACTATATCTATCCCAGCGTGACCGATGAGAAACTGCAGTACAAAATTGCCAAAGATTTGTGTGAGGTTATTTATAAGATGTCTCCATCGTGTAGTTTGTCCACCAGAGGGCTCTCACACATTAATTTATTAGTGTAAAATGCTGTAATCAATAAAAAAAATAAAAAAAAAAGTGTTGATAATATCAGCTGATATAATGGTGAGATATTTTTAAAACTCTCCACTCACTGTAGGTATTGTGTGTATGCAGTTGATTGTTTTGTGCATGTGTATTTTTGCTGAACACTCCTGAGCACCATTCTGACAGCAGCTGAGATGACGGTGGGCACAGATGATACGACCGGTTACTGTTCTTACAGGTCTGATTTTGTGCTTGTTAGAGCGTGGTTGATGAACATGAAGATGGACCGTTCCTGCTCCGGCTGGACTGTGTGGAGCTGCGCTGCAGGACGGGAAACAAGACGTTCTGCTTTCCTCTCGAGCAATAACATTTGACATGAGTATACCCCTGACCACTGGACCTTTTACAGCTGTGTCCTCCTGACAGATATGTTGTATGTCCCTACAAAGACAATCAAGGCTCAATGGCAAAAATAACGAAAAAATATCTTATTGTATATTCCTACATTATTTTTATACTGTATTTAAATAAAGTTGCTCATGGTTTTTAGCAATTTTTTTTTTTAAAGAGCATAATGACGCATGTGTGAGAAGCAGCACATTTGAAAGGAAGTTGTGGGCGGACTTGATCAAATTCACATCTCACTGTCGTTCCAACATGCGTTCATATCTCGCCACTTGCCTCACTGAAATGAACACACAGGAGGCAGTTCATCGTCACTTAATACGGTTAAAATGGCTGTTATACTACTGAAACTTGACAAAGCTTAGGGCTCTGGAAGGTGAATTGAATTCACATGCCACTGATTTCATCTCCAGCTTGTAACAATAACTATGCTTGTTCAGGGACAGGAGAGTCCCCAGAGCGCAAAAATGAAATGTATTGAACACAGTGTGAGTAAGAAGTCAGTACTAGAGAAATGAAATGCACAAAGACAAGTCCAATGGCTGATTGTAATATTTGAAATATTTACTCTATAGAAGGCAGCACGTTTGACACACATTTATGATAGTTCACAGCAGATATGAGAATATCATTTTGGTCTGGCCCTGAGGGGCTCGATGGCACTTTACGATCACTCAGGTCAGAGAGATTCTGGCTACACGTCTACAAGGACAGGAAGTCAGGGTTTACACTCTGCACTCAGACCTAATCAAGTCTGTTTAAACAGAAAGAGGGTATAACAAACAGTCAAGAAAAAAAAAAAACATCAGATTCATAACATAAAACAATGAAAGTCCCCTCAGTTGTTCCTGTCTAAATCCAGTCGAGGCACCTGGTTGTGTTATACATGAATGCTAAAATTAACTTCAGGAGCAGAATTTCAATGAATTTGATTTGTTTAAACACATGGAAAAAAAAAAAACATGAAAAAGACTGAGCTTGAAAGCTGTCAGAAACAGTTTGGTAAAATAAGCACTGACAATGCACCTGCATCTCATGATCTTCATCGGCGTCCACAGCTGTCGTCACTCGGCCTAAGCGTGGAATTTTGGTGATCTGATCTTTGGACTGGATAGCTCTAAACTACTGAGCAGACGAGAAGACCATGCGATGCTGCTGAAAGCCCTGGAAAAAAATAGTAACTAAAACTTGAGTTAAGATTTTATTTTTGACAAATTGTTTTAACTGTTGAGACAGCTGTTTCATAGAGCTTTCAACTGCATCTCCTGGTCTTCATCAATAAAGAGAGCAAACTCAATGAATGGACCCAGCTCTGTCCGGTAAGCCGATGAGAAGCATTTTAAAGCTCCTAGAAATGTTAGTAAATGGATATTTTTTTTTTATTTAGTCAGTTCTGTAAAGCTGTTAAACTTTGAGCGGCATCAACTTGACTAAAGTCAACTTCTGTGACGCAGGTGTGGTTCCAGTCAGCCCCTCAGCACATGACTCATGTGACATGGACGACACAATTAAACCAAAGTCCTTGAACAGCTTGTGCTGCATGCAAAACACGGATCAACGGAAGAACCACTCGGAAAAACAAATGCCATCTGCTCAGGTCACCTGCTGCACTGAGAAAGATGTGAACACTTCGCCATTTCATCCAAACATTAGAGAGTTTAGAAATGTCTTCCACAACATTAATAAAAAGGTCTGACTGTGATTAATAACTCTGAAAGTGGCACGTTCTGTATATCCCTGGGTTTTTGACTGGTACACACTAAACGTTCTCCATAATAAAACGTGAATGTAGTAAGTAAAATCTCAGGTTCTTTGCAAGCTGAGACCGATATATAAAAGTTAACAACCCAGACAGTAAACAACCCCACATTAACATAACTTGTACAGTTACAGCTATAAAATTAATTTTCAAATTTTGATTCTTCAATTATACTAAAACATTTTAATACTATTTCTTCAGCAATGTGGCATGTACAGGGAAGGATTTGGCAGTCAGTGTCCGGAGAGACAAGCGAGCTGAGTCAGTCTCTGTCTGTCCTTCATGAAGCTGTGAGTGTGAACCAAATACATCAGTGTGTGTGTGTGTGTGTGTGCGTGCGTGTGTGCGTGCGTGTGTGCGTGCGCGTGTGTGTTTAAAGCCATCTTCCTGCATCACGGTGAGAAGAGCACATTCTTGATGTAAGCCACAGTCGTGAAGTTCAGCAGCATGTTCACGTGTTCGTTCCCTGGGAGCTCCCTTAGCTTCACAGGCTGTTTCTGCTTCCCCATCCACCGCTTGCACTGCATGGCGCTCAGCAGGTTCACAGTGCCGTCCCCGTCGCCATACACCACGGTGGGCTCCACGTTCGGGAACTTCTCGGTGTACTGGAAGGCCTCCGACGTGCCGATGCCGCTGCCGTACAAGCAGTGGATGGCCACGCCAGGCGGCGTGAGGTCAGTCACCAGCGGCTCCGTGTCCTGTCGCATCAGCCAGCCGTCCTCGAAACCGATGTCTGAGTAGAGGCGCTGGTAGTCCTGTACAGTGTAGTTGGTGGTGGGTGTCTGCACTAAGACCTGGTGGTAGATGGGTGAGAGAGACAGTCTGTCAGTAATTTCATTTGGTTACTTTCTACCAAATGCCCCCCACCCTACAGCTTCTAAAGAGAGCTGAAAGTTTAGTCCGACAAAATCAAAATCCAACATTTTCTGCATGACTTCTGTTATGGAGAAATTCATTTTGAAAATGTACCCCACTTCCTGCTGACTGTAGTGCATTGTGGCTAGGTACTACTCACCAACTGCTCAACAGGTTTACCTTTACTTCAGTTTCGAGCTTTCGAGTAATTGACTTTTGGCAAATGTGGGGTTTCCCTATGAGGTTGTTTTGGCTAACATGCTAGCAAACAGTTGCCTAGCTGCACAACCAGCAAACACAGAGCCACATTTTCCACTGTCAACAGACACTGAATGGTCAGAAAGCAAGCCAGAGGTGGACAGCTGAAAAGAGCGACAAAGATGGAAACAAACGGGAAAGAAAATGGCAAACACCTATCTGCAAGCAGACACGCACAGACCTTATCTTTGGGCCAGGTGTGGGCATAGGGGAGCAGCCAGGAGGTGGAGACAGCAGAGCGTTGCTGGGAGCGAATCTTCAGTGGGCTGATCACTGGGATGCGGTTATTATCACCTGTAGGAGAAAAGAAACCGGTGACAAAGAACTGAAAGTGAGCTGAGAATTTCCAGCCACAGACCCAAAACCAAGCAGGAGGTTTCTTTGTGTGGCTTCTTAAAGAAACACTACTCATGTTCAGAAAAAACATGACCCATATCTTATAGTTTAATCCCCCGTGTGTCAGGGTTACAGGCACAGCAAGGCGGGGCAGCAATTACCAACTTACAGGATCTGATGTGACTGTCCATTTTGCAATTTGGTCAGAGCACTTAAGTGAAGGGAAGAAATCTATTAGAGGTCATATGAGCACAGTTGCAGCACATGATTAGGCCCTTTCCCGTCACATCCTATGAAACTGCACACGACACAACTTCCTACTTGGACGACTCCAAAAGACGACTGAATGTTTGTCAGTGTTAAAGGACTTTACTGCCCAGTAAAGATACAACCTGACACCGTTAACCTGCACAGTTTACAGCTTCTTTAGTGGCAAACAGCGGTGGACTACAGGTTAGAGAAGGATCTTTGAAGCACTCGCATTTACGGGTTAATCTCATCAGACCAACTGTTGGTTTTTGCACTCAGGTTTTGTTTCCCTGCACTGAACACATCAAAAGGCAGACATTTTCTTCACAGTGACTCCATTATATTTTCTTTAAATTACATTTTGTTTTAATTAGAAAACCTGGAACCATCCTTCTCTTGTTTAAGCCCCAGGCCGGTCCAACCATCCCAGAATTTATCTGACGATAGAGCAGTGAATAAGAGGTTGCCTTCAAAAGGACAGTAATGGGTTCATCCATGTGTAGCAGTGTGTGTATTTCTGCACTTTGTAAAATCATCAGGGCATTACACATTCCTGTAAAATGTTGGAACAGATTGAAACAGATTTAGCCAAGACTTTTATTGTGAAGGGTAAATTTCACACTTCTGAATTGGGTTTTACCTGCTATTTGTAAATCCATCACTAATCATTTTGCGCTGTAAAACAACCAATAAATTGGTTTTAGGTTGTCTAACAATATATTGTTGTATATTGCCCACAGTCGTGTGTCTCAGTTACCATTTGAGGACAGCTCGGTCCGCTCAGTCGTCCTCCTGGATCCACAATCCTCACATATATTTAATATATCAGATATTCTGTAAATTAAACCTTTACACTGCGATTTTGTTGTTCGGTTCTGTACACACACATCTACTGCATGTCCATCCGTCCTGGGAGGTTTTCTTCCATTTTTCCCCCTGCTATGTGTTTTTCAATTTTTTTCATTCTGGGGAGTTTTTCCTCTCTTGAATCAAGGTTCTAAGGACAGAGGATGTCCTTAGCTACATGAGAGTTACGTACACCTTGAGATTAGTTGGGTAAATATTTAGTAATCTCTGCATAGTCTGTGCTAAAACTGGATTATTTTAATGATACATAAATCTCCACTTGGTGAATAATACGCTATAACTAGGATAAGTTTGAACTCAAAAAGTTCTGGTTATCTTATTCTTCTCTTACGCTTCTTAAAATGTTGCTCACAATATTTCCCTGAGGGTAACTATGGTCTAATGAAATGATGAACTTTCCTGGAAACTGTCTCTGTGTTAAACCCAAAGTTTAGCAACTTCTTTTTAAGGAAACGTATAATATGTGTTGCACTTCGGCTATCTTCACTTCCCCTGCTAACCTCACTCTTCATTTGAAACTCATCCTTGAAGGTTAAGCCTTTTTTCTCAGCTCCCCTTACGTTTAATGGTTTCTGGACATTGAATTACTTAAACTGTACTATTGAATTAACGATGGCTACCTGAAGTCTTCTGTTGCTGCCTTTATGGGGTTAGGGTTAGGGAGATCCATTTATGCAAGACTGCTTTGTTGCTCTACTTCAGCAGGTACAGTATGTGTGTTCATGATTAACTATGTTTTTCATTATAATGATTCACAAGAAACGTTTTCATTGTTTTATGAGAAAAGTTACTGTAACGTTGGTGTGCATGTTATGCTCTTGTTGGGACATCGCTACATGGTCCTGCCAATACAGAGGCCTGCATGTAACCCAAAAGCCTAACATGTGGCCTCCGCGCACGAACAAAGCCTGAAAACAAAAGGAAAGTGCGCCAACTTTCCGGTAGGCCACACCTGGTGCTACATTTCTCCAGGTTTGCAACGCCCTTCTCCCATTGGCCGAAAGCGCACTCGAACGCACCGTCTTTCCGGCACTATCGGAATGGTTCGACCAACTGTAAGCACACACAAAAACTGTTCACACAACACCAGTTTCATCTCTTACCAGATGTGAGCACACGGAGGGTCTTGGCCACCCCAGCCCACGGGGGCCCCAGACAGATGAAAGCTTTGATGTATCTGTCTTTCCAGGCCTGTGGCTGCTGGTTGAGGAAGTACAAGGTGTACATGTTGCCCATGCTGTGGGCGATGAGCACCACGGGCCCGCCGGCCTTCTCTGCCATCTCTTCAATCATGTGCTGCAGCGCCAGGAAATACTCTTTATTCTCATCTGATAGAGGAGAAATGAAAAGAAGATACAAATCAGGGTCCCCCCACTGGTGCTGCTTTGAAATTCCATGCATGTGCTTTATAAGGCTGGAGTGCTTCCTGGATTAGACAGAAAAGCTCCGGCAGGAATGATCCGGTTGAAAACATGTGACCTGATGGGTAAAAATCCCAGCACCTTCCCAGGTTATTTACCCCTATTTATTCCGACTTGACTTTCTGTCTAGAATGCTCCTTTCAAAATAAAACCCCCACAATTCCATGACTGACAGGAACACTGTTTACAAGCACTAGTTCACATTGACAGCGAGCATCATCCAACATAGGGAAGCAAGGGCAGTGTGTGTGTGTGTGTGTGTGTGTGTGTGTGTGTGTGTGTGTGTGTGTGCGTGTGTGTGTGTGTGCGTGGCTGCTTACTGGGGGCTTTCCTCCAGTCATAGGGAGCTCCTCTGACATCATCATCTCTGGTGTAGCCCCACTCCACCAGCGCCTGCACGATAGTAAAGAAATACATGCCTAGGAGACAGACAAACATGCACAAACACAAGATAAAAGAAATTAAGGCGACAGATATTTCAATGTATTACTCGAAACGGTGGCAAAGGTGAACATGTGATTCTTGTTTGTCTATCTTTGTGAGGATCCTTTTAGAGGAGAGTGGTCACATTTTTGGGAACAGGATATTTTTCATAGTCCCCACCTCTTTAAAGAACTGTCTGTTTTTGGACCTTCAACTCACCAACACTGCGTTTGCTGGGGTCCAGATACTCCAGTGAATACGTCTGTCCGAACCCGGGGACACGGACGTCCACACCTGGCGGGGATGAGGTACTGTGTGTGGTCCTGTTGTAGATCAGCCTGCACACACAAATCATCACCAGGAGACAGATCAGTGTCAGTTCTGCATCTGCGGTGAACCAAACACACTCACAAGAACACGATACTACGGCTCAAAAGAAGCACTTCCCATTTCAATTCACCATTGCTCTACCATCACATCGTGCGTGACAGCAACTTCCCTTACTTGGCTTTATCATAAATCCCATACAGATGTGAGAAAAAGGAAACATTTGTGGGAAGCTACAAATCTGTGACTGCTGGATAGACACGTGAACTGACTTGTGGTTACTTCTTAAAACAGTGCAAATTCTAATCCGCATGGTTTTTTTTTTGTTTAGCTAACAAGGGTTAGAACTCTGAATCACACCCTCACGTACCAGGATGCACTGAGGATGAGGAAACTGTCGCTCTGTGACTCAGACTATTTCTGCCCATTTCGCCTGATTCATCTAAACACGCACAGACCTGTAGCGCGACTCCGCCGTCTCACCCACGTATGTTAAGTCTGCCGTTAGAGTGACAAGGTTCTGGGTACATTCATGCACTTGGCTTGGAACAGGTCTTTGTCAGTATCATGTGAACAACCGGCTCTGAAAACGGCTGGTCTGGTATGACCAGTAAGCTAACATTTTAGCTAAAGTTTGGATACATATTGCTGTGTAACTGACGCTACCGAGGACTAAGGATTAAAAGTACTTTAACATAAGTGCTGTTTACACTTTGACTGAAACAACTGATTTTATGTTTTAGGTGTTTCCTGGCCATTATAACTATTGTGCATCTGCAATAATAAATGTGCTGTTTGTAGCTACTGTGTCATACCAGCCATTCAACCAGCTATTCATGGTGCCTTCATTTCAAAATAAGAGCTGGCCCACATCAATAATTCAACACTACTGCAAATGCATTCCCGGTCATTGCAATCACAACAAAGCTCTCATTTTTGGGATATTATAACTCACAGTTCTTGTGTCTAAATGAATAAATAAAAACAATATAGAATCATGTATTTTCTTGGAAATTACAAGATCGTGTTCACTACCGATGTCTATGACATGATAAGTCGAATGGCTAAAATAAAGGCTCACTCAGTCTCCGACATGCAAGTCTTCTTTAATTGATTGCTGATGGAGACATTTAAAGGACTGCTATCTCAGCCTTTGTGTTATTCCATACCTTGTTGATAAATGGACAGTACAAAGGTCAGTTTATCTAGTGTAGGTTGATAACTGCTCACACAAAGTCAACCAGGTCGTTGAACCCATCTACCTACTGCTTTCTCCTATTGACAGCACTTCCAGGTATTTGCCGTTTTGGAATTTGCACCACAGAATGTTTTTTCACGAAAATCAAGTTGTTCTCATCTTTACCACAGACACATACCACACTAATCATGACACGATAACAGTCAAAACAGGACATCGACAAACATTTCACGAGAGAAAACGCATCTTGTGCATTTAGTGCGGAGGATAAAATTCACCAGTGTCTGACAAACAGTCCTTTATTAATGTCTGAGCCGTCAGAAAGAGAAACCCTCGGCGTACCTGATGTTATCTATCCAACAGTCTATGGCCACAGGGACCAGCAGCTCCAGGTTGAGCCACAGGGTGAAGAAGGAGTCCGTCTTCTTATAGCAGATGTAATGGACCACACTGGGTTTGTCCAGCTTCGCCTCCAGCTGGTTGCCCAGGTCCCCTGGAACTGCAACGAGCGACATTAGCAATGAGTCACGCATCTGCGACATCAGATTCGTGACAGTACTTCTTTCTGTTACTGTGGATATACATTACAATACAATTAAAAAGGCAGTAACACGCTGACCCTGTTTCACATAGATACAGTGTTTCTAATAAGAGCTGAATGATAGGGGGAAAGAATAATACTGCAATTACTTTGGGCAACAATTTTAGATTTTGCAATTTTACTGCAATAAAAAATAACCATGACGATGTTATCTATACTTCATGTTCCCGTTTGTCTTGAGAAGATGATTTGTAGGCATCGCCCTCCCTGTAGCACCACAACGGTATTTACAATGGCATGTTGTTACACATTTATCAAAAAACTGAAGATTCCTGTGATATGGATACTGCACTTGACTATATTTGGAATCTTATAATGATGTAACCAATTTTCCCGCCCCATTTTTAAATTCCATATTTGACCATTTCTAATAATTCGACTTGAAATGAGACTGGGCAGGCATCATATTTTTTTTATTTGCAATTGGTCCTCAGCTAGACAGCTAGTCCAAATTTGGAGCAAATGTGAATTTATTTTGTGTGTTTCTCCAAAACGTTGTACCTAAATGTGACGGAAACAAACTTGTGGATGGACTTGAAGCAAATACCTGTCAAAAGTTAGAAACATTAACATAGTCGACACCATCAAAATGTAAACTGGTCCAACACTTTTAAGTCAACACATGAACTTACTTTTAACATTTGAATGCTTTTCATTTTAGACTTTAACTTTTGACAATGATGAACGATGACTAAACATAGCACAGTAGGGTTTTTTTTTTTTAACTGGGTTTTGCCACTGCAGCAACACTCACAACATTAAGGATCTATTCGTTCTGTTTAAGCACAAGCACAAAGCAACAGCAGGAGATCTCCCCGGGTCCAGCAGCGACACACACTCTTATCACACACATGCAACCTGTGTTTTAACAAACACAGATAAGGTTCCTCTAAGAGCGAGACCCTTTCAATGACTGTGTGGGAGAAGAGGCGGACTTGCAGATTTATTCATTTCATTTTAGTTTACGGCTACACTTTCCTGGAAGTTAAAACCCAGTGTGGAAGAGTCTAGAAGAAGACCTCGTCAGTGTCCAGAGACCTTAACGGTCTGCAGCGCTGGAGTGAGTCATGTGACCGCAGCACCGCCGCTGTCAACACTCAGTCACTCTCACGGAACAACTTGTAGCATGTTTGAATACAAAACGGGTTTAAATGTCTTCCGACTCTCGCAAATAACAGTCTCAACACTGCTGAGGTAACAAGAGCCCCTTTTTCGAATAATCTTCGCTACAGGAGTTCCTATCACCGACAGTGTCCAGCCAAACTCCGTTCACAAACACAGTCATGTAAGGACGCCTTCCCTGAAAGCGACATTACATCCTCAGCGAAGGATGACTAAACAAATTCTCGGAAGCCGATGTGGGCAAGACATCGACACAGCACAGACCTAATACTCAAAATGACATCTCATCGAATACAATTCAGCAAACCAGCCCCGTACAGACCGCTGTTTAAGACGAATCGCCGGTTGTTTTGATGGACGAGGATAAGATGACCGACAGGCCAAATATATATAAAAGTTTCCATTTCATTGACGTATATACAAATTGGACGACTACGTGCCAGCCGAATTCAGGACAGACTAATAAGTCATCTAAAAAAAATGTGGAATCTTATTGTAAGTTCCGCACAACGATTGATACAAGCTGAGAGAGAATAAATTCATCACATTCTGAATGGGGTTTGGCCTATCTCGAGTATCGCCCAGCATCGCTAGCTGTTGATGAGCTGGCTGAGAGGTTGGTAAGTTGCGCAATTATTTTTGTCAACAAATAGTAAGATGAGCAGGACTACGACCCACGGAAAACACTGATGAAAACACTTACTGAGGACCACAGGGGGTCTCGGGGGCTGACAAGACTTGTCTCCGGGACATTTCTCCAGCGGTCTGCCGCTGCTCCGAGCCGACAACAGCAACAACAACAGACCGACTTGGAGCAGCGAAGAGAAGGCGGTTATCCGGTGCCAAGCCGCCATGGCTGCTGGTGTCTCATAGCCAGGCGGTCATGGTCGTCTTCCCCTCGGTGTGCTCAGGTCTGCAGGGGACTTGTCTTTGACTGTTGTTGAAGCCGTCTGATGCGATTTCCAGCGATGTAAACGTTGACGATGATCAGTGAACAGGAGCGTAATGATCACGAGGTACAGATTACAGAGCAATCCACCCAGCGACGCGATTTCAGCAATCAAGTCAAAAGTCATCGACCGCAGATGCAGTCGGACACACTTACAGAGATAAGCTTTGACTTGACTTGTATTGGATCTAAACTCATCATTTGACACACGTGACTTTTGTGACAATAGGTGCTTTATTGTGAGTGGAAACATTCAAATACATTTGGCATTTTCAATGACAATATACAATATCCCATTTATTATTATCTTTAGTTTAATGTGTGTGTACTAGCTATCTGAACTAACAATTATTACAAAGATTTTATACAGATCTGAAAAGATCTTAAAATAAAAAATAAAATAGGATTCAATCCATCAACAGCAGATATAAGGAGATACAATAAAATACACATCTCGAAAACAGAAATGAACAGATCAGAGTCAAACCTATTCTACAAGTCATCAGCCATTAGCTGAGATAAGGGGGTCATGGTTAAGGGCCAGGGGGGAGGGTCAGTGTTAGATTACTTGCTAATCGCAGATTGGTTTGGAACTTTTGCATTTTGCATTGCATAAAAATCCAGCACACCATGTGTTTTTTGTTTTTGAAACTCTACATGCGGTTGTCTGCTATTTACTTCCAGATCGGACATCAACCTCTTTGGGTACTTCTGATTTGCCCTCCATGACATCCTGGATCAGGCTGAGCACCTTTTCATGAAACACTATATCCAGGTGGGCCAGCCCTCGGTACTCTGTAATGTGGATGGGCTTGTCCTGCTGCCCAGCCCAACGTTTGCATAGACTCATGCTATTGCTGTCCACCGTGTCATCTCCATCGGCATAAACAAAGTCCACTGGATCCACGTTTGGGAAATCGTCGTCATAAATGTATGTTACTGGAGTTGGAAGCCCCACTCCATACATACACCACACCTCTACACCAGGCGGCTGGAGATCACCGGTGAGGTTCTTGCTGTCCTCCCATATGTGCCTAGAGTCAACAAGGGGTTGTAAAATGGAGAGGCACAATTACCAAAACATTCAAGTAGTGTCATCAATATTTTAAAAGTAATAATGGATCAAAGATGTCTTCCATCATGAACCCTGCAATTAATCATTCAAAACACACTTTTGGTTCACTCTGGTTTGCTCTCCTTGTGTTGTGTTTTTGCAGAAAATAAATAAATAAATAAATATTTTTTTTTAAAAAAAGAGTAAAATCTCACTGTAAGACACATTTAGTATCAAGCCGGTGAACAGAGTGGAGCATTTGACAGCTAAATAGCCGGATAGTTCCTGCAGTCATGTGGAGCTAAAGAGACGAGTAAATATCTGACTTATTTTTTGATGGGAGTCTGAAATCACAACTCCAAAATACATTTTGTGTGTAAATAATATCTACCAACATGTTCTATATATCAACTTAAATGGAAATAACAAGATGTTAAAGCTGCTGTAAGTGGTATATTTCTATAAATCAACATAGCTCTGTATTCTAACAGTAATCACTGCTATACAGTATTCAGTCAGTAGCCCATGTCTCTGTTCCCCCCGCTGCTCAGGTTATCCCTGTCTGCTTCATCAAATCAGGACAGAGAACTCCATAATCCTGTGAATTCATGAGAGGACGTAGAGAACAGAGAGGGGATTTCTAACAGCAAAACAGACAGGGAGTTTGCTACAATGAAAACAAGGCATTCAGCTGCTTTAAGGTTGTGTTAACAGCTTGTTTCTGCTGCCCCCAAGTGACCAAAATATTGCAGGTTTAATGTCATTACTGTATAAGTGGGATTTGAACCTTTCTGACTCAGTATGAAAATCAGTGAAAATCAGTGTTAGTGACACATAGTTTTTTTCTACAGACAAAAATGTTAGACATAAGAATGGCCTAGCCCTAATCCTATTTCAAGATGCTCTGAATGCATGAAATAATGCATATTAAATAATAATGTAGAAGATTTTCATGTTCATAAATATCTGTTAAATCACTGCCTATCACTGAATTAGGCAACACAATGATGATTGGCCTATGGCCAACTGATGAAAGCCCTGTAATACCAAAGATGAACACTGGGCGTCAGTGGTGACTTTTCAAGAAAATACCACAAGTGGTGCACAGTTAGCTACGTGTTCACCCAACACTTCTCTTTGTCCCGGCCTCTGCTAGCGTTGGGAGTAAACGATTAACGTTGCTGTTAACAGTCATGGCCGAACAAAAAAATAAAGTTAACAGCAGACGATGAAACTTTGAAAAAAAGGTTCAAAGCACTTTCATGTGGTGTTGTTATGGAGGCATGGCAAAGCTGCAAACTGACAACTGACTGACATCACACAGGTGACACTGGATCTCTGGGAAGCAGTGAGGTCCAAAAATACACCTGCAACTGCCGCTTCCAGAAATCTTCAAGATTGCCACTGAAACACAGTCCTGTATTTAATGTAGAGAATGCAAACTTATCTGCCAAAGCCGTAATTTTACATACCTACCAGGTCTCATGTGTCCTAAGAGGTAAAACTAATCATAGCTTACTGCTGCATACGGCTGGGCAGTATGGCCTTCAAATAATATCATGACATCTTTAGGTTATATCACAGTACACTTTGTATATCTTAATATTAATTATCGATATTGCATCAATATTGTGTGGACGACAACTGGAACCTATAAAATGCTAAGACAATGAGATTTCTGATCAACAATTGTTAGTAACGTGGATAGAATGACTAAGTGGGTAAAGGCAAGTGTTAGAAATGACATCACTGTACTGTAACGCAGCCTTTAAAACCAGGAAAAGCCTACATGTATGTCCTATCACGATATAACGATATCCAAAATCTAAGACAATATATAGTTTCATATCACAATAACGAATATGTCGTATATATTGCCCAGTCCTACTACTGCCACTACATAGCCACTATCGGACCCAGTTAGACTGATTCATGAACACAGAAAGTGATACACCTAAAACTGAGGGAATAATAACATCAAAGCTGTTAATTACCAGCCATCCTCAAAGCTGATGTCTTTGAAGAGGCGCTCGTAGTCCTGGTTAGTGTAGTTAAAGGATGGCGTGGAGATAAACACGTGGTCCTTAGACCAGGCTGCCTCAGAGGGCAGCATCCAGGGATTGGTTGTGGTCATCCTCTGCTCCTCGCGGATCTTGATGTTGGAAATCATAGGGATGCCGTCATTTTCACCTGTAATGAATAGTCAAAAATATGGTGTTGAGTGTTATAGTATGAAATACTTTTTAGCTGTATTGAGGGTGTCAGCTACAGAGCCATTTTCTTCTTGCACTGTATTCTATTTTAAGTACTTTGCCATTACCTGACGACAGGACTCTAAGTGTTTTAACGGCACCCCCCCATGGTGCACCCAGGGAAATGAAGCCCCTGATGTACTTGTCCTTCCAGGCCTGCGGCTGGTGGTTGAGGAAGTAGAGGACGTAGTGGCAGCCCATGCTGTGTGCCAGCAAGTAAACAGGATTCTGGTACTGGTTGTACATCTCCTCAACAAGGTCCTTCAGCTTGATGAAATACTCTGCATTCCCAGCTGTGGGAGGGGGGATGACAAGAGGGCTTCAGGCTGATGGCAAGAACTTTAATGTATAATATTAATATTCTATAATATTATAAGAGCCTTATTAATTTATTTTGGCCACATGCGGTCGAAGGAACTTCACAACAAATGGACAAATCATTAATGTATTATTTAGACCTGGATATGCATCAGACTAAGTCTTGCCTTCCAATTTTGCCCAGTGGCCACTCTCACTGTTTCAGCAAAATAGTCCCCTGGGCACCAAAAAGCTTTTTCTCCATAGAGCACCATCATAAAAGAGACGTCTGCAAAAGTACTGACAGGACACCAACTGCAATCAAGGTCAATTATGTCTCTTTCCATCATGAATGTTTAATCCATTGAGGTTTTAAATGATGTCAGGTAAATGGCAAACATGTCGAAGTGTCCTTGAACAAGGAACGGAACGGAACGGTTTTAAATGATATCACTTTCCTTGAGCTGAGAAAAGCAATTCAAAAATATGTGACATCATCACAATGTAAAGTCTATGGGCTGAGCGAATTTGTGGGTTGGGCCGGTGGGAGAAACACTACTGCGCATATTTAGTGGGCTGCAATTCGGCTATTATTCTAAGGTAAAAAAAGTTACATAATGTTGCTTTAAGTTACAGAGGCAATATGTAAGAATTGGCATGTTGTTGAATTCATACTCAAAAGAAATAAGGGGAAATATATCTCCAGAATGACAGCTAACTGCTAGTAACTGTAGCTTCCATTAGCTAGTTAGCTCAGTGAGCCATGCAGCTAGCGGTCCAGACTGGGAGGTCAGGGCAACTAGGGAGTGTTGGTGTTTACACTGCCAGCACAAGAATTTTGGAACAAGATGGGCCGAGTCTGGCTGGTTGGCATGCTAACTTCAATCATTTGAGTGAATTTTTGAATGCTTTAACTAAGTCTTACATATTGCACCTTTAAGGGGCAGTTTTAATGTTTGGGTAGTTTAGTAAAGGGTCACTGTAGCTGATAATAATCATAATAATAATTGAGTAATGCCAAATATAATTATTCCATAAAATCACAGGATATTTCCTGAGATGTCATCGTACTGTGCAAATCTCATACAATTGCAACCCTACCTAACATATTACCACTTTATAAAGTTGTGACTGTATGGCTATCATTCAATGCTGTAACATTTGTAATTATTGAAAATTGTGTTTCTGGCCATCTGAGAGCCTGAATGTCTAATATGCACTTTCCTCTCAGCTCATTGTTTTGGTTTTACAGCCCACAACTTCCCTGTTTTGGTTCTGTCTCACTGCTGTCGCCAGGGATCAGCCTCACTTACAGTCACGACACTGGAACCCACTGTTCACAACTGTTCTAACGCCAAAAGGCAGCAGGGAAAGCGAGCCCAAACACTACACAACAAACTACACAGGACCTAATATGTAATAAGGTTAAGCTGAGTTATGGCTACAGTTTTATCTTTCCTTTTTTTTTTCATACTTCCAAGCAAACACATGGAAACCTCCCATTTACATATTCTAAATCTATTAGACAAAGTTATGTAAGTACTACTCATATGATACAATGTGAGTGAGTATGTGAGGTTGTATTTGTAGTTTTGCTACTCACTAGGTGTTAATCTCCAGTCGTACGGTGCTCCTCGGACTGTCTCATTTCGGACGTAGCCCATATTTACCAAATGTTGCACCATAGTGTGAAAATAACCTGAAAAAACAAGCACACTAAATCAATACCAGAGTCTAAAGCAACATCACCTGGTTTGAAGAAGCTGAGCTACAGAGTGCATTTACGGAAGATATCCAGTGTGGGAATAATGCACAGACCTGTATATCATTGTTTACAGGAAAACTATTGACAGTTCCGTATAATTAGAAAAATAAATCAATAGAAAGATTACAGAAACCACAGGTCCACAGAAGTACTGTATTTATCTCACCAGCCAGTTTGTTATTGTCAAGAAACTCAATGGGATATGTCTGTCCAAATCCTGGCACCCGCACCTGCACACCTGGTGAGTTGGATGACCGCCGAGTCGTCCTGTTGTAAACAAGTCTGGGGCACACACATAGACATTCATATCAGTTTAGTTGGGCAAAAACAGTCTCTAATGTGATGACAATAAAAAATGAAAAATAACTAATAAATGCTGTGGTTCACCCCGGTATAATTGAACTTTTTCGTCCTGTTATATAGGTTCTTCCGCCTTTGTTTCTGTCACTTCTTGACATCCCACTTTGTTACCATGTCACACATCTTCATGATTTATGCCTAGCAGCTAGTTTCGCACGTCAGAATTGATTTAGCCCAGCTGCTCTGTTGACGTGAGCATTGCTAGCATAAAATTTACGTGCATTGTTCCATGAAAAAAAATAAAACATGTGTGGTAATGAGTTGACATGAGGCTGGCTAAAAAGGCGTTACAGAGAATTGAGTGATCATCTATTACTTGTGCTTCATAAACAGTCAAACCCGATCAGGTCAGTTTTGATGTGGGAAGGTTAAGCAGCTTGGAGGTCACAGGTAATGCAGAAAGATGGAAGAAGACATTAAAAGTCAGGCAATGTTACCTCATGTTATCAATCCAGCAGTCTATACCTATAGGCATGAACATGTTGAGGTCGATCCACAGGGGGAACCAATTCTCAGTTTTCTTGTAGCACATCCAGTGGACCAGTGTTGGCTTGTCTAGTTTAGCTTCCAGACGGTTTCCCAAGTTCCCTGGGACTGAACATATAAACACGCACATATTAGCGAATCACACTGCAAGGAAAGCACTAAAATACTGTGGGTCAGTTTCTCCCAACTTTTGGATCAAGATGAATCTGAGGGGTCACAAAAAAGTTAATGACACAAGAGGAAGTAAAAGACATTTTTTTAGATAATTCAATTTCACTTTTGGACATTTCTCTAATATTTGTTTTGTTTGTAAAATATCGGACAGGTTTTTTACTCTACAGGCCTCTAACAACTGTTGAGATTGATCTTTATTGAACATACAAATATTGGTCAGTGCAATTAAATATAACTATTATTGTGTAGTTGTTGTTTTATAAGTATTATATTTTGTGTGATCTTGTAAAAGAGTAAAGTTGTTACAGATGGCTAGGAAGAATTGTAGTTGAAACTCAACTTTGGGTCCCAAAAATGTTTGAGACAGCTCTATAGGTTGTAAAAAGGGCATGTACAATCTTATCTGGCCCTTGTAAAACTCCTGACTCTGAAATATGCAGCCAATCATCAGCAAGCTGTCAAAAAGTGCCAGGCGTGTGTGCTAAAGTGTATTTTTACACTTGGTCACGTCTGACTTACTTTTTTTTTAGTAGCCAAAAAACACTGTTTTTCATATCTTGCAGAATGAGTGACAAGTGTGCTGTAAAATGTTTCTGACTTAAAACTAGGGTCTACAATCCTGGAGAGCTAGCAAGATTTGAAAGTGGCACCTCCTCTAAGTTCCACCCCCCCATCCCCTCAGTGCTCCGTCCAAAGCCACGCCCCCTTAAACTTGAAGTGCATCTGGCAGTGGGACTCAGCAGGGAGAAGGTGACCTGTGCAGGCGTGGAGGAGGGAGGGACAGAGGGGGGCGTAGGCAGAACGAGACATGAAGGCATCCCATTTTCTTTCTATACGGGCCGGATATCACGGTTATCCTGCAGCTGCCACAGAGGTCTGATTATTTTCGTTCCTTTTTCTGAATACATTATGTATTGACTACTCTCAGGATAGAAGGACCATTTCACCCAGCATAACAAAATGTGTTTCTGAACAACATTACAGACCCTAGCTTTAACAGCAGGTTTTATACATTTTTTATCAGGTATTTGCAGGGGATGATCTGATTTCAAAGCTCTACACTTTCTTAAACTTTACTTTTCTGCTTTTGAACAAAATGTACTGTGTTGTCTTTGTCATCATGTCATTTTGTCATAATAACCATTATAGACAGGAACCTATATACTTCAATGGGTATCGTCCACGTGGAGCTCCTCTGAAGTAGACTCTGTGTATCCAGATCTGGACAATGACCTTTTGACTGCAAACAATGAGTCGTAAGTGGTGGGAACAGAAAGTGCACTGCACTGTAATCTTCTACAAACTCTGATTCCAAATAAGGGCAGTGAACACAAAACCTACGCTCTTTGGCTGGTATCATACTTTGCATACAGAAGTCAGTGTCAAACAAACAAAGTTGCATGATGACTGCAAAGGAGGAGCCACAAATGCAGACAGGAAGTTTGCCCAAAAATCTTTGATACCGTTGATTTAAGTTGATTCTGTTTTAAGAAGACTAAGAATGGTGTGCAGATGTCTTGATACTGTCTTGATACACTGTAAATGGGTGATGGCTTTATATTACTGTTGTCAGGAAAATGGAATTACTCACTTTGATACAATAGCTTAAAAAATATCCAAACCCAATAATCGAACATCAAGGACTTGAATTCTAAATTTTAGTTAAGAGATAAATAGAACAAGGCTTGTGTACTGTCTGTTAAGCACAACAAGATCTAAGTTCATTTACTTCTGACTATAGTCAACAGAGTGGGAGGAGGCTGGCCTCTGTGGGTGTAGCGGTGTGAGTCAAATCACTATCAGAGTCAAGAGAGTGAGACGGTGCAGGTCATACAGGTTTATCGATACTGCAGAAAATGAATATTGAAACAGTTTGAAGTATTCAGAATCCATATGTATCAATACTTTGTTATTTTTGACAACACTTCATTTTATATCATTTAGTTATTTAAAAAACAGCAATTGACAAACAGTTAATAGCCCTGTATAGTCTGTACTTTAAGTCTGTCTATCTAAATAGTCTTCCTAAAGCAGACTGATAAATGTATTAATCTAATATAAAACTTCAAGAAACACTCAAATGTCCACCTGACTAAACATTAGAATCAAATACAGGGGCGCTGTTTAGCTCAGTTGGTAGAGCAGGCGTCCCATGTACAGAGGCTTTGTCCTCGCTGCAGCGGCCCCGGGTTCAAGTCCCGGCCTGGGGCCCTTTGCTGCGTGTCAGTCCCCCTGTTTCCTGTCAAATCTTCATCTGATCTATCAATAAAGCCATAAAGGCCAAAAAAGAATCAAATACAGACAGTAAACTACGGAAGAGGATTAGTGAATTTATTGTTCTGACTTTAAAGTCAGAATTCTGACTTTCAGAATGAAGTGAGAATTATGGGTAGACTCTGACTGAAGTTGGTTCCTTACAGGGAGTTTACCCATAATTCTCACTTCATTCTTATTCTCAGAATTCTGACTTTTTTCTCAGAATTCTGACTTTAAAGTCAGAACTCCAAAAAAAATTCACATGTGGCCCTAATCCTCTTCCGTAGTAAACCATAGGCTGCTCCGTTATTATTTTTTCCATCATCTAAGCACAGTGGGCAGAACGACAATTTGTGATAGAAGTCAGTCAATTCAGGGACTACAGAAGCCCTGAGAGGCAAGTGAAAAAAATCTTAAAGCTGCTGTAAGCTTTATTTTCTTATCAAAGTTAGTGTCAACTGGCTCTATATTCCAACAGTAATCGCTGATATAGAGTGTTTGATTAGCAACCCATGTCTCTCCTCCCCATGCTTATGCAGTAAAAGAGAAAATAAAATAAATTCTCCCCACTTTATCCAATCAGGACAGAGAACTCCACAAAGAGGCGGTCCTGTCTGCTCGTGAACACGCAGAGAGCAGTATCCTCTTGTTTGCTGCTATGTCTGGCGATTTACTGCTGTGCATTCATGTGGTGATGTAGGGAGGAGGAAGGGAATTGATAACTGCAAAACAACAATGACAACACAGCGACACCGCTTACAGCAGGTTTAAGGAACTTCGAAAGATTATTCTGGCCAAACCTTTTTTTGTCCCTTAAGTCATAAACACAGAAAACACAAAAATTCAGATCATACTTAGTATATGGATAACCAGAATGTATTTTCGGCAGAATGTGAATAACAGTATGACATCAAAATGTGTCTGTATTGTGTTGCAGAGATATCTACTGAAGTGAGCATGCCAACCTGCAAGCCCTGTCCTGTCCCAGTCCAAAGCTTGCGTAAACAGCAGTTAGTGGTGACTCTAGTGATATGCAACCCCCTGTATTTTTTTGTGCATCTAATTAACAAGTGGCCAATTCTTACACATTGCACCTTTAATAATAACCCCAAAGGTAAATGCAAATGTCAGTGGGACATTGTAAATTTGTCAGATTTCACTAACTTTTTGGGCTACTCTAAGTGATTTCATGACAGGAAATCTGCAATTATTATGAAAAATGAAGGATAAATCATGAGTTATGGGCCGTGGAGGGAAAAATTGGCAAAGGGCCAAAATCATGGTCCACCCAAGAGAAAGTAAAACCTCTACAGCCAAAGTGTGGAGGGCCGGTGAGGAGCATGACCACCGAATCACGTTTTGGCCTTTCAGCCTAAAACGCCTTAGTATGACCTAGATAAGCAGTAAACAAACAGTGAAAAACAGGGTCAAATGTACAGAGTACAGTGTACAACCTCACTGATAGCCTCTGCATCAATACACAGTCAGTTAGTAAATCAGTTAGTAAGTCACATAGATAGTTGCTTGTAAGAAAAGTTGATTTATACGTCTCATTCCCAACTCGTCAAAAACTGACGCTTTGACCATATCCAGATGGAGGTATCAAACCACCTGTTGGTAGGGCGCCAGAAGACAGGATATGACATCTTCTTGTTAAAATAAAATGTATGGGGGGGAACCTTAGATTGCCCCACCCACATCAATGCCTCCTACCCCATGCTAAATGCCCTTATCATATCAGTTAGCACTGCACTTAAGTAGCACATATTTCCAAACACATCTTCACTTAAATTAGCATAAACCTGAGGACATAATGGTGCCTTCAGGGCCCCTGTGGTGCTTTCCCAGTTGGTAATCAAGCCTAATCAAGATACCAAGTTGGAGAAGAAATTCCAACTCTTCAAAATGTTTCTATCTACAATATTAATGAGGCTGTAATACACTCGATAATACAATAATAACTCAGAAACCGTTATTTTTTCCATATCTGAATAGACAAGCTGTTCTCAGAGGAAAACAAGCTCCCAGTTCACTGTTTTAAGGTAGAAAGGTGGCAGGGTCTGCCACACATAAACAAAGGTAAACAGTATGAAATTGTGCTGTCCTTTATGGTCAGTTCGTTTATTCAGTTTATTCATACATGAAAACAAAGAGAGTTCGTTTATTTAGTTTGTTCAGGCATAAATAAATCAGTCAATGGACTGATTCTCTTCTGATTAAAAGGTCTTCCCCAAAACTACACAGTGCACCTTTTAAGGTGTGTTTCGGCATATAACACTTACCTATAATGAGAGGCGGAGTGCTGTTGCTCGATGCTCTGGGTTTGGCGTTTGGCGGGAATACAACATTTATTATCCAGAAACCCGAGGAGTGATGAAGCCCCAGCAGAAAAACGAGCAGCAGCACCGAGCAGAGGTGTCCTGCGGACCCCATGTTTCTTCCAGGTCGGTGTGGCGCCGGACAGTGCGCTGCGACGGCGTGTGTGCTGCTGGAGGCTCAGGGAGGGGGAGGGAGGGAGAGGGAGAGGCGGGCCGGCCACAGACCTTGAGGT
>OMLP01013345.1:0-10859 GCA_900302685.1 Spondyliosoma cantharus | reverse complement strand
TTTTTAATTTATTTTAGAAGAGGACCCGCAGCTTGTAAATGTGCTAGATCTATGTTTTTTCTTGTAGAAAAAACAAGCTTAATGGTGACTCTGAACATGGCATTGCAGTTACTATTTAATCAATGTGTTGGTTCAAAGATGACACCGCATGTGCTGTGTATGATTTCTTAGGCCAGTGAGGCAGAATCAATCGACAAATTGTTTCAGCACCATTGTGATTTTAATGGTAGCATTTTTAAGTACAACCTTCATAACCGCCGGATCAAACTGTCTGGCATGTTTGAAATGCATGCATACATACATACATAATAATTAAGCAGAGGCTAATTAGCTTAATTAAATGGGTTTAAAGTTGAGTAAATGTAGACTAAAATGTACTACATATTGTTGACTAAAACTACAAAGGATTCAAATGTGACTAAAACTAATAAGCAGTGTTTTTGACTGAAGACTAAATCTAATATAGTTGTCAAAATGAACACTGCCCCTCTAAAGCCATTTTTTGGTTTGAATATTTTGGGCTACTGTAGAAACATGGCAGTCCAGCACGGCTGACCGTGGGGAAGAGGTCCCGCTCTCTCTGAAGTTGGAATGTGCTCACTCTATGGTAGTAAATACACAATTCTTAGTTTCAGGTGATTACATTATTTAGAATATATTACTGTATTTTCCATTGCTGCCAATATGTCCCTCCTAAATCTAACACACCCCACCTCAGCAGCTAGTTTGTTTTGTGTACATAACAGAGTGGTTGGTGGCGTAGACAGAAATGCACAACCACCCAACACCGAGAAATGTGTGTGTGTGTTCTGTAAACAGGGAACCCTGAAGATGCGACAGCTCGCGCCACAGCCTCAGAAAAGGATGGAGACGTCAAGCGAGTCTCCACCAAGGAATGGGCCCGCTCCACAGGATACGACCCCGTCAAACTCTTCAACAAGGTACCAGTCAGATGAGTCAAACTTAAAGGGCTGTTTCAGAAATTCAGACTTTGTAACGTATTACAAGTGATACAGTACACAAAGACTTCTGTTTACTGAACAAATGTACACAGAACACCTTGTTTGGGCCTCACCTGTCTTTGAAAATTGTTCATCCATAAAGGTGTATTATTAATGCAATGCTCAAGCATGGGATTTAAACTATGCTAATGTTAGTTTAGCATAGTTTGCATGTTCTTAATATAGTTTGAAGTACATAAGATGCAACATTTGGACAGTTAAACCTCTATAGCTGTATTATAATTTAGTTCTTCCACTTCAAAAGATGACACAGCAGATGCAGTGTTGGGACATGACTTTATGTTTTGTTTGCAATGCATATGTTGAGGAACACACCTGGCTGTGTACTTGGACTCTAAAGAATTTGGGTTATGTACAGGAAGATAATGACAGTTTCACACTGAAATAGGAACAGTGCATTTTGTGATGTTTGCTGTGCTGCGTACAGGCCTGAGCAGTTGAGCATGAAAAACAGGGTTTCATGCCCACTGTCAAATACTTCTATGCTGTTTTAGACAATTTTTTTTCTTGTATGACTTGTTGTAGTTTAGGGCTGTTTTTATTGTAGTTGGCTGGATACATGAAGCACCAAGTACAACATGAATACCATCTTATATAAATTAAAGACACAAAACATAAATAAGATTACTCATTTAGAAATGACTGCAGTAACTCTAATCCATGCTGCTAACATACAGATGGAAATTAAACTTCACTCTACTGTTAAGCTACTCCTTTTTTTAAAATCAAAACAATAGTTTGAGTTATTTATTCAGCACAATATTAGTATTTCATGATAATGTTACTGCAGACAAACAGTAACAAGCTCGGTTCTGATTTGCTCTTCTCCCCAGCTTTTCAAAGACGACATCATGTACCTGTTAACCATGGACAAGCTGTGGAAGAAGAGGAAAGCTCCTACACCCCTGGACTGGCTGCAGCTAGAGAACACTGGTATGTCTGTCTTTAAATATTTATGTCAAAGACAACATTAGCTTTGACTTCAATGAAGTTTGAGGGCTGGTTGATTGTTTGATGCTTGCTCATCCTACCTCATTTCTTAACCACTCTGCCAAAATTGGCTCCAGCAACGGTCTTTGTTTTGTTTTCTTAACATATATTTATTGAATTGCAGCTAGCTCTGTTCCGGTCTTAAGCTCTTGTGCCCATGATGTAAACATTAACACCCCCTGGTCCCCAAACTCCTACTCTGTACCCCCTAACTGCACTGCTGAGCTAGCTAGTTAAGAGCAGGTGCAGTTAGCGGTTACTCTGGTTATATGCTGTGAGAAAGCACTGTTTGTCACCAAGCTAGCGGAGCTTTGTTGGCTTCTGTATAAATGGGTTTAATCAACCAGATATGGGCATTCTCATTATTCTGCACCATTTGTCTGTGGATCAGTTTAAATATGATGGGGAGAAATGACACAAACAGAGGGCCTTTTTGAGCTGTGGACAACAGAAGCTTCCTGTGATTTGTGAATAGCACAATTTCATATGTCATAAAGGTGAACAACTTTACCTTGATGTGCTGTGCAGTGGAAAAACACTCCACTACCTCGACTACTATGGAAAAACCATCCAACTGTCAAGAATTTTCATATTATTTTATGCATGTAGGCAGCCATCGAGGGCCTGATTGAATATCTTTTGGCTGTCTAAGTTAATGTTAATGTTCCTCCGTACTTTTTGTGTATCCCAGCATGTCCACAGGACGAAACTCCAGGTTCCGGTTTAAAGGACCAGCAGGTACTAAGTGTTTGGGGTCACTGCCAGATGTTCCAGCACAGCGTGGAGACGCTCCGCTCACAGCTGCAGGAGAAGGGTGAAGGATCCGAGCTAGTGTGGGACAAGGTAATGCAAACAAAATGAAAGAAGACATGTTTGCCTACGTGCTGTAAAAATCTGAGAAGAAAAGGGGGAAAAATATGCATGTATTGATGACCAAAGGGTTGTCTTTAATTGTAAGAACTTTAAAAAAGAAAAGAAGCTTTGAATTTGTTGACCGTTTTTGGCTTGAGAATACACAGCCACAGTGAAATGTTAGTGACACACGTAGTGAAATAAATTAAATACCTTCTTCTTGTTGTCAGGATGAACCTCCAGCCATGGACTTTGTTACCTCAGCAGCCAACTTGCGTATGCACATCTTTAGCATGAACATGAAGAGTCGTTTTGATGTAAAATGTAAGTTGGTTGTCTCTATCATGCATCGGTCTGTGTTTTATTTATTGTTGTACATGGTCCATATTATTTTGGGAAAATGCAATCATTCAGTGGTCATGCACGTCCACATTCATGTAAGTGGCCTTTGTTTATTTGTTTTTTTGTTTGTTTCAGCCATGGCAGGTAACATCATTCCAGCTATTGCTACGACCAACGCTGTCATCGCTGGACTCATCGTACTGGAGGGGCTGAAGATCCTGTCTGGGGAAATTGAGTCCTGTCGCACGGTTAGTTCAACTACCAACTGTCCATGACGGCCCAAATTAGTCCAGGCAAGAGTCAACCTGGACATTTGCCCATAATTTAGTAGCCACCAGTTATCCCCGTTTTTGAGTTATAAGGACAATCATGCAGAGTAAAGAATTCTAATGTTAAGCATTGGTTGCTTCCATGTTGTTTGCTGACAGAGAAAAAAAATCATATTATTTATAAATTGTGTGAAGGAAATAAAATGTTTTGCTATATTTCCATTTTCAGTAAAATATGGGAATAAACCAAGCAGCTAAATGTGTTGATATTGTTGCTCCCACCCTTTGAACACATGTGTTCACAGTAGTATCCCTCATGCCAAGTCATCTGTTTTCCAACCTTTCACATACGTCTTTGGTTGCCTCCTCTTCAGATCTTCCTGAACAAGTGCCCCAACCTCAGGAAGAAGCTTTTGGTCCCATGTGTCCTGGACCCACCCAGCGCCAACTGCTACGTTTGCGTCAGCAAACCTGAAGTCACAGTCAAACTCAACGTCCACAAAACCACGGTCCTCTCTCTGCAGGACAGGGTAAAATGATCCGCTTGTTTTCTGCACCGACCTGCCACAATGAAAGATGTTAATATTATGCATTCACATTGACAGTGAGTAGCTTGTATTTCATGTACCATGTGAACTACAATGTATACACTTTTGGTGGGAAAGGGTTATTTCTGTTGGATTATAAATGTTGCGATGAGCTGGTGTCATGTAAGAGTGAGATGTTTACGGCTGCCCATTGAGTGGTTGTTGACTTGCTTTTTTTTTTTTTTTTTTTTCCCCCAGATCCTTAAGGAGAGGTTTGGCATGGTGGCTCCAGATGTTCAAATAGAAGATGGAAAAGGGACTATCCTCATTTCCTCAGAGGAAGGAGAAACGGAAGGTAAAGAAGACGGTGGAATTATTGTAGTAATTCCTCATTTGGACAGAAGAGGACACTGTGGTGGTGTTAACCCTCGGTTAGAAACAGTACTGGAGAGAGGAGAAGTTAAAAAGCACAATTAGTGGAGAGTTGGAAATGAACAGTTTGGGCTTGGAACATTTTGGCCTCATTTGCACTAAAGTACTTTTGTTATAGTATCCTTTGAACCTGTATGAAACCCAAGGTACTGTTACCAAAACACTTTAACTCCTCCAGAATTTGTGAATCAGTGGAAAGATGATACATTTTTGAGTTGATCAAATACATGCAAGCTAAATTAATAAATACACATTTTTAGAAATGTTGAGTGGTTTACAGTCTTAAAACTCTCACATTTGCGGTGTATGTTAGGGTTATTATAAATGAATAGATGTCCCTCACATGGGTAGTACTACAAACGCTTACTTCTTATCAGCTATACATGTAACTCCCATCTTATCTGCCCCTCTGCAGCCAACAACAGCAAATTTCTTTCTGATTTTGGGATCCGTAACGGCAGCCGCCTCCAAGTTGATGACTTCCTCCAAGACTACACGCTCCTCGTTAATGTCCTGCACACGTATGTACCTCTCTGTATATACATGTATGAATGAATTACACAGTTGAATGGGCATTTTAAATTTCTTTGGTTTTAAAAAAAATATATATTAATTGTGACTTAGATAAACAAAATTATATAGAGGCTGCATATTTGTGTCTTCATTGGCAGTGAGGAACTAGAGCGGGATGTGGAGTTTGAGGTAGTAGGTGAGGCCCCAGACAAAGCTCCACCCCCTCAGACTAACCAGGAAGAGGTTAACAGCATCACCAACGGCAACAAGGACTCCGCCCAGCCTTCTACCTCTACTAAAGGTCAGCAGAAGAGAAAAACTCATTACTCTTTAACGCCCCATCTTGATGTGAATCTTTGAACTACACTGATCATTAGCATATGTTTGAACTAGTATCTGCTTCTCTTTCATCTGTGAACACCGACAGCACCAGCCGACGACGATGACGACATCATGATCGTGGACTCTGACGAGGAGGAAATGGCTGCTTCTAGCTCTGCGGCAGCAGCGACCAGTGGCACCAAGAGGAAGCACTCAGACGCAGAAACTGGCGAGACCTCCACCAAGCGCCCGCGGACGGACCAATCAAGCGCAGCAGCTGCCCCCACCGACAACGATGATGATGACGACATCATCGCTCTGGATTAACCCATTCTCCCTGGTCTCCTGAAGGACTGAACTCTTTGAACGCTTTTTGACTCGAGACTGACAGTAGGCTTAAATAAAACACCTCTTTTATGAAGAACAATTTACTGCCCTGGTTCATCTTTGGTCAATTCCTCTCCTTTGGTCAACGCTGTGTTTGTGCTTTCATACTCTTCTCTGACATGATGCTGTAAATAGACTCCACATTTTAAAAAAAGTTTTGAGAAAAACATAAAACTGCTTTTGTTATTTTTTATTATTTCTGGTCCCTATAAAATGCTTCACTTGATGGTTTAAAATAAGTGCTTTTTTTGTATTTTTTATAAACGTACTGTATTTCTCATGCTACACAAGCCAGGGTGTTTTGTGCTTTGTGGTCAGGTTACAAAAGATTAAAAACCAAAACATTTTCAAGGGTTGTAAATTGATCTGGGTCGTTGTGAAGGGATGGTAACAGACAGAGCCAGGAGTCTACAGCGTGTGATACTCTAACCAGGGTGCCTGTCTGTTGGTACTGTTGATGTCTGATGGGGTCGGTAAAGCACAGAGGCACTGACGGAGAGTTTGGCCACTTTGTGCCATGGGGTGTCAGTTTGCTACCTCTTTTTTAGAACTACCATGTTTTGGCTGCAAATGTGTAAACATGCCCTCCATAACACCGCCACGGTGAGGCGTCCAGCTCTTCAGATATATATATTAAAAAAATGAATAAAAAAAAAAAAGTAACAAAGAGCCATGGAGCAGCACAGTGGTACTAATGTGGCTCCCTGTGAAACTGCACTGTATCCTCAAAGCTCTGGCTAAGCACAAACGGCTTAGATCCAGGCTAGTAGTTTAATGTACACCCGTTGCTTTTTCTTAGTTTGACTTGGTTCTGTTTTAGCACAGGTCACAGTTTGTTTAGACGGAACCAGAGATGTAGTTGTGGTTTGACCAGAACCAGTCATTCTTTTTCGTGCTGCTGGGGTTAGTCCGAAGGCAGAGCCGGAGTCCTGCACTGAAACGACCAACGTGCAAGTGGAGCAGTTGAGCTCCTGCTGCCTTCACCAGTCTGACCCATGTGCCAGTGTCCATGATTTCATACTTCATTGTGATCTGACTTGTTATTGAAAACCTATGAGAGCCCTTTGGACCAATTTTGGTGAAGACAATAAAGTCAATCAATGCAGAGCTGTCTTTGTGATATCTTGTTTATTTGTCTGTCCTTCATGTTTGTACAGAGTCCTCTGAAGTACTATAATGTATTCATTTTTTGAATATATAACACATCCATCGCATTATTAAGACTGTATAAGGGAAGTAACCCAAAAGATGTTCTCACAGTTCAGCAAGACACAGAGACATCACTGCACAACACCACAAAGCTCATGAAAACATTTGACTGTTTTCTTGATTTTTGATCATTTTAACTTGTTTATTCAAGTGTAAAAGTCGTTACTGCCTTTCTACACATTCTTAAAGAAGTAGTGCATAACAATGGGATGTCTGCAGAGCTGGTTCGTTTAACCACTGCACTACCCTCGAAACATCCCATGAACCTCGACGTGTTAAGGAAGTTATTTCTCCACCAGGGGGCAGCAGCAGTCAACTGGTTTGAGCCAGGCGTTAAATGGCAACTGAGATGTCCCTCACCTGCTCAGTGGCACTGTGGACAATATACTGTGGGTTCCAGGATTTGAACAGGATGAAGGATGTGTGCAGTAAAAAAAGGTGATATCTCCTGTTCTGCTGTATCAGTTTTAATCGTTTGGTTTTGATCTGTCCATAATGAGACCAACAGTGTTAAAGGAGTGCAACGTTAGACCAGTTTAAAGCCTGGAGCCTACATTACCCAGATGCTACGTAGCCACTGAGTGACATCACAGGAGGCAATTCATCAGATTACATGCAGCCTCCCCTTGAGCCACAAAAGGCTTTATAGCACTTTTTCACATATGTGGTAGCACTCCCGAGGACCTGTGAACACGTGTTAATGACTATAATTGGTGGAGTTACCCTTTAATTACTGACACAACCTGTTTTAAAGGAGTTAAGAAAGACATAAGACAGCAAGACACAATAGCACAAAACTCGTGGAAATTTCCGCAGGGTCAGAGAATGACCTAAAGCAAACACACAACAACTACATGCAGAAACACGTCTGTTAGAGCCTGTTTTTGCCAAAGCGTGTGTTTTTTTACCCCCCTGCTTGTTTGTTTGTTTATCATCTGGTAAATATGTTTGGTTGGTTCAGAGGTTAAAGTCTGACGGTCATGTGGTCAGCACTGTACAGAGTGTGACGTACAACACTTACAACCCAACAAACACCACATACACACACACACACACACACACACACACACACACACACACACACACACACACACACACACAAAGTCAACATACCTGTGTGAGGTGGCTCCTTCCACTGTGACAAAACCCTTAAATCACACATCAACTATCATGCATCTGTTGCCAAAAATAAATATTACCACCTAGAAAAAGTCTAGACAAGATGACAATGATGATTTGGCAGACAAATTAGAGTGTGAAGGTGCCAAAACAATCCTGGTCACCTCCTGAAATACCTGATAAGATCCTGGGACGGAAATATTTAGGAAATGGTCACGGAGTTACATTTGTTTTCGCGGTTGTTAAAATGAGGAGGACGCCCGCGGACAGCTAAATAAATAAAGCTGCGAGACTGAGCAGAGTTGCCGTTTCAGTGGCCAGTACAGAGCAAATTCTGTTGCCCGTCCATTTATAATTGATGAGCAGAAGGGGAATGGACAGTGTCTGAAAATTGGGATGAATTTGATTTGTGATAGCGGCAGAGTAAGCAGCCAAATTAATCTTCTCTTTTTCGGGTAAATGTGATTAGGCACAGAGGTTTTCAAACATAAAGACAGATGGATGGAACCTAACAAAGGCTCCAATCAGTCCATCCTCAGTAAAATGCAAAATTACTTCATGCTCTCAGAAAGAAGTGGCATGGCTCATGATTATGACAGCTGCTTTAAAACCAGCCCTAACTTGATTCTGACAGGCAGCTGATTGTCTTAAAATCTGCTCTAAATTGTCTTCTGCGTCCGCCGCGATGGCGAACAAAGCGGCTAGCACCTGAGGGAGAGACACTTGCTGCATTCACCTGCAGCACCGGCAGTAAAAGGAGGAAATTACACGCCGAGGACCAAACTCAGCTGCTCTTGCAATTACGCTGTCAAACTACCGCTGAAAGCACATGCGTTCACGCGTTGATTGACATGTATGCACAGATGGACATGTGGGTGCCTTCAGAGGGGTTTAAATGCAGGTACAAGCACAATAGCCCTGGCCTGGTTGTGAGTGAGTGCCGGGTCAGTCGGACACTAACAGGCTGTCCAGTAGAACACCAACAGCAGCCTCTGATTTACAGGCCGGTTCATATGGTGTTAAGCCACAGGGTTAAGCCTCCTCTGACATCATGTCACTCATCGGAAAACCCTGCTTTTTTTCTGAGTGACAGGCCTGAGACATAAAGGAGCAACAAAATCTGAAATGATTTGGGGTGTCGTTGCTTGACTGACAGGCCTGACAGCTGAGAATTTCTTAAGGTCTGAAGTGAATTTAGCACAGAAAAAGCTGATCATTTCTCAGAGATTCTGCATGGAAATTATACAGCAGATATGATTATACATAATCTGCTGCTATCCTTACAGGCAGTAATGGCTACATGACAAATTTTGTCCAATTTCAGTTTACAAAGACAGATTGTACATTGCCTAAGTGGTATAATCACAGAGGCTGTCACAGAAATGTGAGACGAAAGGTGAGTAACTGAGCACAATCGCAAATACATAACCACACCTGGGATAGTAAGGGTTAGGCAAATACAGCCATCCGTAGCCTCCAGGTGTTTGTTTTGCTTTGAAAGCACTAATTGTATCACAACCACACCTCAGGTTTAAGCTTGGAGGATTTAAATGACTCTCTTGAACAACATACAACTCAGTTTTACCAGTTTTCCGTCACATATGAGATTTTTGCACGCATGGAATTTCAGCCGGAAAACACAGGGTTTATCTGTCTTGCCGTGTGAACTTTTACCTCTGTGTTTGGCCAGTTTTCAGGATAAGGTTGAAGGGCAGGTGAGATACCAGCATGCAGATAAAAAATGCAGAGGTATGCTGGCAAAACAGCAGAGGAGAAAACCTAGAGCTGTTCTCACAAATCGCACATTTTTTTCGGCCGTTGTAATTTAATGCTTTGCACTTAAGGTAGTCTGAAACCAGCCTGGCTGACGCAGCAAGAACTCCTGTGTGAATGTAAAATGTGCTTCCTTCAGGTTAAAAACTGCAGTCAGCCACCCCAGACCACAGTGTTTACAATAGAAACAGAGCACAGTGACCATGAAAACGCTGTTGTTTGGAGACAAACTTCACTGTACTAACCCCAAGACTGTGATCCAGTCACTGAAGGATAGTAAAATTCATTCACAACCTACTCAGATAAAATACTGTGTACTGTTCCTGTAACAGCTTAGAAAAAGTGTAAAGTTTTGGATCCCCACACTTAATGGTGGAGTCCCTGCCCCCATGTTCAGACAATAACAACTACTCTGAGGTCAGTGCAGGTTAAAGTCTCCTAACGGTTCACCAACACGTGAACATGTCGCTCCTCAAGAAAAAGAAGAAGATATGCAGTATCCTTAGTCCAGAAAGACCCTGAACTAGCCACCTTCTCCTTTTCACTGCAAGACCTTTACATGTGCAGGACTGAAACTCACATCACACTATTGTCCAACAAGGCACAGAGTGGCAGCTGCACTTGTCGTTTCCACTCACTCACCAGACTTTCCTTGCTCCGCGTCCGACTTCATCCCCTCCTCCGAGGGGAGTTTTCCAAAGGATTCCAGGATCTGTCAGGTGTGAGCTGGAGACTTTCAGGACAGGCACGAAGACAAAATCCAAAAATCCTCCTGTCTCAAGTGCTCCTCACTCAAACCAGGGACATTTTGTGTAGTCTCCCCGCTAGAATCAGGCTCATTTGACACCAGGAAATACATCCACGAGCTGCCACTGTGAGTGTACCTGTTCAAAGCAACTCCCATGGGTTCAATGATACAGTACATTCAGCCCCTCCCCCCCTCAACTCAAATGGTTTACTAGGTAAGGAGAAGGAGGAGCTCGGAGGAGCTGTCACTAGGATTTTCCCACATTATTCAAACACACACACACACACACACACACACACACACACAAACACGAAAAGAAGAGGGGAGGAGCCCAGCGTAGGTGTGGGCTTAAAGG
>OMLP01013343.1:10777-24376 GCA_900302685.1 Spondyliosoma cantharus | reverse complement strand
CCCCCCCCCTTCTATAACAGGACTCAAACACAGACAATAATTTTTTTTTGCACTTTTTGCACATTATTAAACTGTACATTTGATCTTTTATATATGTATAGTTCTATATATATATGTATATTTTATATAACAACTCTTGTTGTTTGTATATCTTAGAGTTTGTAACAAAAATAATTTCCCCCTGGGATTATTAAAGTATTTCTGATTCTGATATTTGGGTATTAGATGAGGTGAATATTTATGCAAACATGTATTCTTTTATGTTATATTTGTAATTGGCTTTAAACTTTTAATTTTTTTAAGAGATCCTTCACTTGAACATTAAAGGATATTTTGTGTTAATCAGTGTAAAAAATCCACACTAAAGGGGCACTGTGTAGTTTTGGAAAAGAAATTCAGAAACTCAGAATGGGGAATATTTACAATATTGGTAAGGTTTTCTTTGCACCTTTACGTATCTGTTTAACCACTATAGCAATGAGATCATTACAGCATTGAAGTTATGTTTTATTAATGTACTAAATATTGATATATATTGACATATAGTTGTTTCTTTTCACATAACCCATATCTCTAAACTTTAATTTGATTTGTTTAATTCTCTGTCCAAATGCAAACTTTCAATTCCAAACTAGAACTTCATTAAGGCACAGAGCAGAGGGCCACACTTCAAGACTCATGCAGATTCAGCCTTGTTACTCAAGAGGGAGCATTCAGTCTGCTGCTGCCCTCTGCTGACGGTCAGCAAACATTAGAGAACAATCACAGACCAGACAGATGTAGCTGAAATGACAACTGACTTCGCGCAGCTGGTGCACACATTTAAAATACAAAAGAAAGAAATAAGACAGTCAGAAATAAACAAATAAACAAAGAGAATATGTTCCCAACATATAACACACATTGTACACAAATGCTGGCAAGTCAAAGTGTTATTATCAGCTATAATTTTGGCGATATCATTTTCACTAAATGTAGTAGTTTTTTTTTTTAGTTTTTTTTTACCAGGCCCAGAAGATGATTTATCTGGGATAAACTACTCGACCCAGTGTGCATGATGCATTTTATTTAACATACTAAATTAAGTTTGAATTTCTCAAAATATAATTAAGATATTCTATAAAATGTACGTTCTCCCCTTGATTTATTCCATAAAATGTAAAAATATGATACAATTTCCTTATTATTAATTTTAACTCATGGCTTATACATTTTCCAGTTACTATTCCAACAAGTATTTATTATAAATCTAGTTCAAACGTAGAAAATATTAATCTTTAGTTGCACAAGTTCACTATTAAACATACTGTCACAGAGAAGTGACATTATTATTCGGTGTTTTCATGTTTTGCATGAAGTTACTCAGCAAAGAGAGACCCTCCGTCTCATTTTGATGACGTTTACAATTTCTATTTACTGAGGAACTGCCACTGGTTTCGGAGAAGCATTTTTCTTTATCAATAACCCACATTTCTACCCGTCAAACAGGTACGACAGCCTTCTTTATCGTTTGTATACGGTATTTAGGTTGATTGTGCACTAAACCCATATAACAGTTTATAAAAGCAATGCTGAAATAAGAGTCGTGGTGACCCCATGACAGCTTAGCTTGCTACTCAACAAGCTAGCTAACTAGCTAGCTAACTAGCCCTGATGCAGGACGGTCACTGCTAACAGCTAACCCTTCTAGCAAGCTAGTTAGCTAACTAGCGTCACGTAGCTGTACCGCTACTAAATTGCTTAACAGGTGACAAGACACTTTCAATTTGAATAAATTGAATAATAGTGGTTACTGGGGAAGCTAGCTCCATAACGTGAGACAAGTTACGACTGGTGGGTGCTGAACTAAACTGATGGATAACTGTGATAACACAGTAACGTGTAACGTTAACCGCCGAGCAGGTGAGCACTGAACTGATAATGACAGTCAGCCCATAAGTTCACTGTCAAACTGCGAGCAGGACAAATTGTTATTAATCATTCTCATTTTCCTAACGTCATGCCACAAAGTTTCTAACCTCGTCAGATGGAAAAAGACTGAAAACTGGCGAGAAAGTAATTCACATGTACATCTACATCATTTAGATCCAATTAAAATGAGTGTGATTAGAAGTAGAGGATTTGAAAGCATCTAGGACTTTGTTTTGACCAGTGTCAATGGGTAGAAAGAGCAGATCATGTCCTCATAACATGCTGAAAATATGAGATACAGAGACAGGTAATTATTGCAGAATTGCACAGATTACAACCTGTGTGGAGTCAGAGAAGAGGGCAGGAGACAGCCGTTAAGATTTTTTAAGACACTTAGACTGTTTGTGTAGGGACTGAGCAATATGAGGGGCAATAAATCCAGGAGGGAGCAATGCAATGTCAAGGGTGATGGATGACTTAAAACACACCTTACTGACCCTAAAGCACATTTTTCGATGTATTGTTTGCTTTAGATGACCACCTACAGAAAAATAAGGATACGTGCATGCATTGTGGCACCTTTTGATGTAAATTAGGAGCCTTATTTGGCAAAGAAAGTCAGACAAATTGATATGGTGGCCTGGGGATACAATATATAGTTAATTTGAATGTAGTGATTATAAGAAATCTGCAAAGCTCTTAAAGGGGCAATATTTAGTTTTGAAAAAGAAATCCAAACACAGAATTTTAATATTTACAATATTAATGGGGTAACAATTTCCATAACCTTAGAGGAAAATAAGGTCCCCAGAACACAGTTTGAAGCTAGTAGGTTGTCCGGCAAATATAAACAAAGTAAAATGGTATGAAATTGTGTTGTCTTTTAAGGTCAGTTGTTTATACAATTTATTCAGTCATGAAAACAAAGATATTTTCTTTAAATAAGGAGTGCTCAGAGTGAGGCCAACAACCAATTAGTTATGGCAAAGGAAGTGAGATAGGGGAAGAGAGGTAGATGAGGAAAGAAAGTGAAACAAATGAAAGGAAATAGAGATCTTTGCCATGGAAGTCTTGTTCCATTGCCACTTTGCTGTTTTGCTTGCATTGCTCCTGAAGACTGGGATCTTGGATGGAGTGTTGAGTGTTGAGCCCCAGTGAGATGACTGACCAGGGCAACAACAACCAGAACATCTCCTGCAACCCCTTCGCTGCCCTCTTCAGCTCACTGGCTGATGCCAAGCAGTTTGCATCAGGCCAGAAACCACAACAACTGTCTGCTGAAGCACCATGTGAGTAGAGTTCTTAGAGTTGCTGCAATACTCAAGCTTATGTGGATTGGTCAAGGGATCTAGAAGTCAGTTCATAACAAAATTTGTATAAATAAATACATATGTAACATGATTTCAGTGGAACACCATCAGCTTTTTTCTTATATGTATAGGTCATACTGTATCTTGTATCACAGTGGAGGACTCAGGAGAGAGCCAGTCGGAGTCAGAAAACTCAGTGTCAGACAGCGTTGATGACAATGACGACTCTGTGGCAGAGATCAGCCGCTCCTTCCGATCCCGGCAGGAGCTGTGTGAACAGCTCAATGTCAATCACATGATCCAGCGAATATTTCTCATCACTCTGGACAACAGTAAGTAGAAGGAGAAGTATAACCAGACTTCAATCTGTAACGTCACACCCTTTCAGATTCTGTATTAATCTTTATTGTTCTCTATAGAGGAAACTTGTTTTCACAGTCTGTGTACACAGACAAGTCTTACAGAAGCATTACAAATAACACAAGTCTACACAGTGAGCCCAGGCTATTTAAAGCCCTTACAGCTAAGGGCACAAAACACCCCCCAAAGTCTGTTTTTTGCAGATTGGTTGTCTGAATCTCCAGACTGAAGGAATAAAGGTGAAGCATGGGTTGAGGGGTTGGCAGGGGTCATGTGTTACGGTCAGTGTTGAGTGAGGGCGGACAGGTTGGTAGTATGTTTGTGATTTTCAGGAGCTTGTTTCTATTGGTGTGAGCATTGTGGTGGAGTACAGGAGGATTGGTTCAATAATGCTTCTGTATAGAAGAAACTGGAGGTGCGGTTTGAATGGAGCCCAGAGTTTACGGATGGCAGAGAGTCTTTGTTGACATCGTTTATGGATGCCTGTGGTGATCAAAGCTCAAGTTATTGTCCAGGATAATGCTGAGCTACTTAAAGCTCTCCACCATCTCCACTGGTGTTATAGAGTTATGGAGAGTTTATTTCAGGTGTCAGAGATGAGCTCCTTCATAGTGGAGACGTTGAGGAAGAGATGATTTGTGCACCACTGGCTGAAGTGGGTAAATGTAGGACTGATCGATGTACAGAAAATCATATTGCAAGTATTTTGACAAATATTGTGGTTTGGATTAGTCCTGATTTTAGTGAGAATGGTCATTTCTGCATTTTAGTTTCACTAATTAAATATAAATACAATGATAGGAGTTTTGCCTGTAGAATATGATTTGTAGGTAAAAATAGAACAAATTCTATCTTCATCAGAAAATTGCAGCTACTGTGATTTGGATGTTGCACTTGGCCATATTGCAATTTCGAGATGGTAAACCAGCAGCAGTCCTGTAGTAACTCTGGGTATGAGATTGTATTGCACAGTACGGTCAGATAATCCGTGTTTACATTACCAGCAAACCATTTTTCCTTTGCTCAAAATTACACAGACAGACAGAAAGACAGGTGTCTGATCATGTAACTGGGTTGCACTTAGATAGTAGCATAGTCTGTTCTGTCTGTCTATGTGGTATTGTTGGCTGGTGATTGGAAATTTTAGTTTCCAGTAAGTACTGCAACAAATGACTCACCAGCCTTTAAGACAATACAAAGACCTTACACACTGGGAAGTCTGGCTGTGAAGTCTCACTGTGAGATGGCTGGGTCTCTCCGCCACCGAGACCGCTTATTGGTGAGTCATGGTGTTCAGGAAATGCAAGCTAAAAGCCCCCCTGTTTTCACAGAGCGTCTTTAATGAATTCCTCTGCTACCTCCGTCTGAAATAAACCAGAGTAAAAACATGCTGTGCATTTAATCCTCCGGGGTCTTCTTTGTTCTAATGATGTTAATGCTGTTGATTTATTTCCCAAGTACAATTAATCACGTATTCATTATTGGAGTGGTTTCAGCTTCATGGGATATCATGTGTAAGATGATTTGAGCACACCCTGGTTTTCTTCCCACCCTCAGGTGACCCTAGTCTGAGAGGAGGTAATGGGATCCCTCCTCGCTGTGTTTACTTGGAGGAGATGGCTGCAGATCTGGATGGACAGGACTGGCTGGACATGGACAACATAGAACAGGTCGGATGTCAACAACATGTTGTGATGTCATCACCGTACTCTTCCTGTGTGTTGTTTCTCTCCTCTCAATATACCACACCATGTTTGGTGCTGTTGATGAAGAAATGGCAACATTAAGCAATTCAAAGGGCACTGCGAGACATGTAGAATTGATGTAGCATAGTGTAGGAAAAAGATGCAGAAAGTAAAGAAGCTGCATGAGATTTGAAGATTTTATTATTCTCGGTGCTTGCAATGTTTGATCGAGTAAGCAGATGAGTAAAGTACTTTGCACAGACTTTTAGGTCTACTTTTATTTATGTCTATGATGTTTTACTCTGTCCTTCAGGCTCTGTTCAACCGTCTGCTGCTGCTAGAGCCAGGAAACCACCTTATTTACATGACGTCATGCAGCGCTGTTAACCTGTCTGCTGACCGTGATGCTGGAGAGAAGAGTGCCATCCCTTACCTTTTTGCTTGCTACCAGAGGGCCAAAGAAGAGGTACGAGTTTTCCCTATATGAATTTCATTGTAGCACTGTTTTCTAGGGATTTTACTATAACTGATAAGTCCCTGCTTCTTATGGCCAGACAGATAAAATAATACGTTCATAACCTGTACTACATGTACACCTAAGGGTAAGAAAGGCTAGGAAGTAGGAGTAGTGGTAGATGGATATTTTAATATTTAACCACTGATAAGATCCTTTGTATTAAAACTCAGACTTTCTCCCTCCTCACTAAACCCTTGTGGAAGATTTATTTCGAATTGTCACTGCATTTTCGTACTCTTTTTCGCAAAATGTCTCTAGTCTGTACTGAAAAGCTCGACACAGGAGCAACAGTTTGACATCATGGGAGCGACAACAGTGTGTTGTGCTTGTTCTTGTGTTCTTCTTTCCCCTCCCTTCCTGTCAGAGGTTGCCAGCTGTTCGTATTTGTAAGTAAAGCTGATTTTTGAGTCTAATTCCCAACTCGTCAAAAAACTGGCGCTTTGGGCTGGCGAGTGACCCGACCTACAATCCCAAAGCGTTAGTATTTGAAGTCAGGAATGTGACTCCAAAAACAACTTTACATACAAATACAAAAAGAGACTATTATTAGTAATGGGAACAAAAAAATATCCAATGCTCTTCCATAATTCAGTGACTTGACGATCTGTTTACCAGGTGACGAAGGTACCAGAGAAGTTACTGTCATTTGCTGTTCGCTGTAAGAACCTAACTGTGTCTAACACACGGACGGTCCTGCTCACCCCAGAGATCTACATCAGCCAGAATGTCTACGAACAGCTTCTGGACCTGCTGCTGGAAGCCTTCAGAGGAGCACGTAGGTTCAAGATTGAATCTGTTTCGACCTCACTGTTTCATATCTTGTGTATTTGTTTTTTTCCCCACCTCTCACTTTTTTGTCTTGCTACCTTGAGTTTTCTCTTCTTGGTTTCTTACAAAGTCACTGTATTTCAGAGCCAGAGGAGGTGGTTGAGTTTGTGGAGGAAGTCATTGCTGGCATACTGTCTGACCAGGAGGTGCGTACCTTCGAGGAGGTGATAGTACCAGTGTTTGACATCTTCCAGGGGCGCATCAAAGACTTGGACCTGTGCCAGCCTCTCCTCTACTCCTACCTAGATGTTCTGCTCTATTTCAGCCACAATAAAGATATTGCCAAGGTCAGGAGACACACAGGGATGTTTGCAAACGTTATCGTAAATTTGCCTTCATATGCATAACATTTCACAGTGTTACCTAAACCTTTCATGGTTCTCATCATTTTCTTAACACTTGTTCTTCTTTTTTGGATATTTCCAGGTATTAGTGGAACACATTCAGCCCAAAGATCCAGCTAATGGTTTACAGTACCAGAAGAGCCTTCTGGGAGCAGTTTTGAGTATCTCCTGCTTATTAAAAACCCCAGGTGTAGTGGAGGGACATGGCTACTTCCTGAACCCCTCCCGCTCCAGCGCCCAGGAGACAAAAGTCCAGGAGGCCAACATCCACCAGGTGAACAGATACTCTTTAGTTTGACGTTGCTGTTTTGTTGCATTTTCAGAGCTAATGACCTTTACTCCACCTGTGTTGCAGTTCATGGGCCAGTTTCAAGACAAGCTGCACCAGATCCTGAAGAACTTGCTCCAGCGATCTGGTGAGACGCGCCACTTGTTGCTCTCTTGGTTGGGCAGCTGTCTGCAGGCAAACGCTGGACGGGCTAAGATATGGGCGAATCAGATGCCAGAGATCTTCTTCCAGATGTATGCCTCAGATGCGTTCTTCTTAAACTTGGGTGCAGCTCTGCTGAAGCTGTGCCAGCCGTTCTGCAAGCCGCGCTCACCCAAACTGCTGACCTTCAACCCTACCTACTGTGCCCTGAAAGAGCTGAGTGAAGAAGAGAGGCGTAATCGCAATGTGCACGCAACAGGTTAGTATTTGTGAAAATAAAGTCAATAACCTTTCCATTTCACCATTTTAAATACTTTAATGTATTAATGGAGAAGCTCTGGTATTTCTATGCTTTTGCTGGTGGGTTTAGTTTTTTTTTTAGTTTTCTTTTATTAGCAGTAGGATTTTCATGACTAAGACATCCCTCACCTCTAATTCCAGGACTTGACAAGGAAACCTGTTTGATCCCTGTGCCCCCTCAGCAGCCGGTGGAGTCCGCTCAGTCCTACAGCCTGCTAACTGAAAACCTCATCCTCACACAACTCACCCTGCATCTTGGCTTCCACAGGTAGAAACTGTCCACAAAGAAATGAAAGAGAGTATCTGTTTCTCAGACCTCATGGAAATGTAGTGCACTGTCTCATGTTCGCAACATATGTCAGCATTAACCTGTGTTGTCTTGCCTTGTTTTCGCATGCATAATATGCATGTGCAGACTCCACGAGCAGATGGTGAAGATGAACCAGTCTCTCCACCGGCTCCAGGTGACATGGCAGGAGGCCCAGCGAACAGGCAACCCGATGTCAGAGCAGCTCCTGGAGCAGTTTGAACGTCTGATGATTGTTTATCTGTCAACCAAAGCTGCCACCACGCAGCCTGCCATGCTACAATGCTGCCTTAACCTCCAAGCTTCCACTGGTGCCCTGCTGGTCCAGCTTGGTATGGGGAACCAGGGGCCTGAACATGTAGCACTCAGTTTTCCCCTGCCCTCCCTACAGAATACTATGCTGTGTTATGTACCAGGTAGGTCAAATATTCAACTACATACAAATACATTGGAGAGAAAAGCCCAACTGACTTTGAATGTCTTTTTACCCTCTAAACTGGCACATGTAGAACAGAGTGTTGTGTTAATTAATGCTTCCTGCCTCCATTGATGTTACAACACCCTGCCAGCATGTAATCAATAATATATCAGACTATTTTATTGTCAAAATGTGCTTTTTAATTAGGTTTAAGCTTAAAAAAAACTCGGAACACTTAATGTATGCCACTGTGTATGTTAGCGGTTCAGTATAGCTAGAGCGTTAGACCTGATATTTAAAACGTCTTACTGTATACAGCTGATTCTAGAAAATGTTTTGAAATAAGTGAAACTGTGCATGCAAGAAAGTACTGCTTAATCACTTGTAGTACAATTATTCTTTCATGCTCAGAATTCCTTCATATGATAGTCATTACTTCTTGTAAGTGTGTCCTTTGTTTGTCAGAGTTTTTTGCAGAAAACTTGGGAGATTTTTTCATCTTCCTGCGTCGATTTGCTGACGATGTTTTGGAGTCTTCTGCAGAAAGTCTGGAGCAGATTCTTAACTTCATCACTGTCTTCATGGGAAATGTAGAGAGGTAAATGAGTTAATCTGTCAAGTCAGCAGTTGTGGTCAGATCTAAGGAAGATCAGTGGAGCATGAATGATGCTGGCCATATTGGAATCGTTTACATATTGCTTCTATCCCTCCTTTTCTGTACATCAGGATGAAGAACCCTCATTTAAGAGCAAAGCTTGCGGAGGTCTTAGAGGCGGTGATGCCCCACATGGAACCAGTGGCACCCGGTGCTGTTCAGCCAATCGTGTTCCAGAGAGAGAGAGTCTTCTGCTCCTACAGACATGCATCTCAGCTAGCAGAGGCCCTCATCACTGTATTTGTAGACATTGAATTCACAGGTGAAACAGCTATTTTTGACTTGCCAATGGAAACCGCACTGAACTGCTCAACTGTATTGAATAAACCCATATTTACATAAATTGATTGCTTAACAGGTGCTGTCACAAGTATGCACTATTGAAAAGAAACTAATTAACGACCATATTTGCTTAAAAACATAATGTGGGGAAACTGGGGATTTTTTATGGTCAGGTGAAACTGCTGAGAGGTTGGACTGTGTGCACACCTGTGTGTGTTCTGCAGACCAAGATAAGGAGAGGAGTTAGAAACAGAGGGTAGCAATATTTACTTTTTTCTTTTTCTTTTTAGGTGATCCACATCAGTTTGAACAGAAGTTTAACTACAGAAGACCCATGTATCCCATCCTCAAGTACATGTGGGGCAAAGAGAACTATAGAGAGAGTATCAAGGTAACAAGAAACAAGGTTCTTTGAGACTCATCCAAGTAAATCGTCTTTTCAAAATTTAAGATTGTGGTATAATGTGTTTGGTTGTATCTAAATCGTTTTCTAATACCTAGAAACAAACTCCTTAAATCACTAAGGGTTTAAAAAGTCCATAAATGTGGTGTTCATATTTTGTGGTGGGTGTACATAAAAACCTTAACTGGCTTTGAGGTGCGTTATAGAGATCATGATCGGGAAACTGCATCAATAGCAGGTATTGATTTTTGGTGACAAGAGCACCAAATAAACTCCTCTAGAAGGCCTTAATTTTTCGTCTCTCTCTCACCACAACTCAATAACATAACCTCTGGCAGCTCTGATATTCTTGCGATGTACCAGTAAACTGTCCAGGCTGTTTCATTAAATTGTAATCTGGAATTCAGGCTGAGGGACGCTTTGAGCCTCAGTAGCTAGAAGTGTAAAGGCAGTGAATGAATGCTTTACAGCCAGGTGATTATAGATTGGGAAACTAGTTTATTTAACAGATTGATCACAATGTGTTCTTCATTTGGTTTGACATGTCTTGTTTCAGCATTTGGCGCACTATGCATCTGAGAACCTGGAGGCCATGAACCCCCCTCTGTTCCTCAGGTTCCTCAATTTACTGATGAACGATGCCATCTTCCTTCTGGATGAGGCTATTCAGGTAAGTGTGGGTTCATCGTCCATATATGCAAAACAAAAAACACCAGCTTTGGCAATTAAGCTTTTCCATCACGTTTTTATTATGTAATTTATAGAGTTAAACTACCAACATGTTTGTCAGTTCAGTTTAAAGTTCAGTTCACCTTTAACGGTGATAACTGTTAGCTTTGCATAAGCACAAATTACAACATACTGGTCTCAAGGAAAGGAAGTACTCTCTGACACAGATTTTTGTCAACAGTGGGGATATTAACTTGTTTGTCAAAAATGTTGATTATATATATCAGACGGCTTAACAAAAGAGTCTGATAGTCTTATGTTCTTGTCCTTTAGTACCTGAGTAAAATCAAGGTTCTGCAGCTGGAGCGGGATCGAGGGGAGTGGGAAGGCCTGGCCCCCGATGCCAGAAGAGAGAAAGAGTCCAGCCTGCAGATGTTAGGACAGCTGGGACGCTTCCACAACATCATGTCTAATGAGACCATCGGCACACTGGCCTTCCTCACATCAGGTCAGGAGGAAATGATTGACTCTTCATATTGATTAGTCCAGTCAAGGCTCCAGACTAACTGTGTTTCACCAATGTCCCAGAACTGTCTCAAAAAGCAATTTTAACCATCCGAAAAATGAACATAAATGGTTCGTCTTTAAGGCGGAGATGCTTCGCTCTGTGTGAATCACCATTGGCGGAGAATTGGCGAAGCGCCACTGCGGCGTTAATGCGTCTTCTCCTGTGTGAAAGGGGCTACACTCTCTGCCCTGCTGTATGTTTATCTGTTAGCTATAATCTATTAGCTCCATAGCTGTTAGCTTCCTTAAGCAGGAATCTGCTTCCCACTGACTGCTAACAGTTAACTAACTCTCCTCTTGTCAACTTCGACAGGGATTTGTTGTTCACAAATAAATGCAGCATTATTAGGAAAAGTTTATTGCATCCTTTTTTTTCTCGCTGAGTAGCCAGCCAGTGAGTTTGTCTTCATCCCTTTCATGGTTTTTCTTTGATCATATTCCTCATCTCCAGAGATCAAGGGGATCTTTGTGCACCCCTTCTTGGCTGAGAGGATCATCTCCATGCTGAACTACTTCCTGCAGCACCTGGTCGGTCCTAAGATGGGTGCCCTTAAAGTAAAGGACTTCAGTGAATTTGACTTCAAGCCCCAGCAGCTTGTTTCTGACATCTGCACCATCTACCTGAATCTGGGGTTTGTTGTGAACACTTCTCTTTGTGAAGAAACTGTTTTGATTAGCTGTCTTTTAAATGTTTTTTTTCCTTGTATATTTTGTCCGATCATTATTATTGTCATTACTCTGGAGAAAAATACAATGGCACATGTCCAGTATAATCACTTTGTGGTATCCATTTCATGTAAACAAATGTTTATTTCTGTCTTTGGCAGTGACGAGGAGAATTTCTGTGCTACAGTCCCAAAGGATGAACGATCGTACTCTCCTACCCTCTTCTCCCAAACAGTTCGGGTACTGAAGAAGATTAACAAGCCAGGGGACATGATAGTGGCTTTTGGACTCCTCGCTGACAAAATAAAGGTATAATTTCACTTGAAAACTGTTGCTAGAGACAACACGAGAATACATCTTTGTCTAGTAAATCTATGCAGTGCTTTCTGTGGTGAACACAGGTGGAACATCACCAAATATTTGTTGTCATTGCGCTTCTGTTTAAGTCCAATGCAGACAGACAGCAGCAGGAAGAGGAGACATATTCAGATGCCCCAGATGAGTTCCTGGATCCCATCATGTCCACTCTGATGATGGATCCCGTTCTTCTGCCTTCCTCCAATGTCACAGTCAACCGCTCAACTATAGCAAGGCATCTCCTCAGGTTTGTTACTTCTTTCTAAATCTCTCGAGATAATATCCAGTGGGCAACATCGGTATCCATTTGACTTGTTTTGTTTCTGGCGTGTCCTTGCAGCGACCAGACCGACCCTTTCAACCGCAGTCCTCTTACCATGGACCAGATCAGGCCAAATGAGGAGCTCAGACAGCAGATCTTGCAGTGGCTGGAAAAGCATAAGCAGGAGAGGCTGCAGCTGGGACCCAGTGGCTAGCTATGATCCCTCACTGCGATATAAAAGAAAAAAGAGAAGACTGCATCCTAGTTTTTCTTTCCTGGCTCACATCTCACGTGCTCCTCTGCTTCTTGGCTAATCCATGGTGTGCTTGCCTCTGTGGATTTGCTCCGACTCCTCTAGTCCAACTAACATTGCATTTGCCTTTTCACGCAGCCTTCACGCTCAGTGGATTCTCTTTGTGACAACAGTCCAGGCAAACTGTAGCCCACCGGCTGGTGACAACTTCAAGAACCATGCACAGTAGCTGTTTGACTCCCATGATGCCCTGTGGTAACAGCAGTAGGATGATTCAACCTCTGGTTCCTCTCTCCCTGAATACTGTGTATTAATTAGTTATTATAACTATCAGAACTGTGGCCAGAAGAAGCATCAGTTTCAACAGGACTTGTTGAATGTACTGAATGAACTCCTGACTGGCATCTGGCTGTAACCAGATTTTATACTGCAAAGTAAGGTCATTTTTGGGAACTTTTAAGGCAGAACATGGATGGGATTGTTTTTGATTTGAGATTGAGTTCACCTCCATGAAGAATACATTATGCACTGCCTTCAAAAGATCATGAACACCCTATATTTTAGCCTTTTTGGTTAAATGTCATGCAGCTTTGTAAATAAAACATAACAATTACAAGTAAGACATAGGTAATACTGAATTTTAAATGTGAGACTTTGTTTTAGTGGAAATAATCTACATTTACCTGGAGAGTAAAACGTGTAACACAAAACCATACTGTGAAATCTGTGCTTTAACATGAATAGATAAGGTTCTTCAAATCTGAGCACCTTCCTCTAATCAAGCTTTAAAGAGCTCGTTAGGATCGAGACCTTGCTGATTGATGGGTTGTTTCAGTTACTTTACAATAATTACACTGGTTTAAAGGAACTTCTAAGGTGTAAAAAATAAACAGCTACACACAAAAATTCCATTAAGTCTACCTAAAAATGACGAAATGTATAATAAAAATTTTTGAGTGTGGTCTTGGTACACACTGTTGGTTGGTCTGGAAATGTAGCTGCCCTCAATGCTTAAACAATAAATTGTCAGCTGTGTGATGGCTCCAGGAGCATCTCAAGAAGCAAATGGGGGGGG
>OMLP01013343.1:0-10757 GCA_900302685.1 Spondyliosoma cantharus | reverse complement strand
AGTATAGCTTTAAAGTGTGAAATCCTTGAAAAATCATTTTTACTCATAGTTTGTCTTGTTAAAATTGTGCATTTAAAATTGTCTCAGATTTTCAAAAGTGCCCTCAGAGCAACGGAAGATATTGTACAACTGTTTTCACCGGCTGAGTTGTACTCCTTTTTAATAAGTGAGCTGATCCTTGTGTAAAATCTCTGAAGTGTTCCTTTAAGACACTAAGCAGTGATCATGAGCACAAGCAACAAAGAGGCAAGAAGATACTATAAAAACACTGCTTGGTGGCTGTCTTCAAAATGTTACCAAACTTCATCTTACCTATCCAACAAAATCAGACTGAATATATCTGAAGGAAAGAATAAGCCATGCAGTTGCAGGTCCATGCTTCATAATCTATTTTAAATGGACAGTTTTAGTTGGTGATTTGATTATCCAAACACTTTCTGATTTGTCTGATAAATCTTTGGCTGAATAGCTTCTCAGGTGGATAACTTTTAGGTCTTTACAATAAACCTTATGTCTTGAGATTGAACCAAAGAAAGCCAAAATATAAGGTGTTCATTCATTTTTGACTGGTGGTGTGTATAATAGTCATTATCATCAAATTAACATTCACCAGATTAGCTGATGTATCCTGACCTAGCATTTTATGTTGTGTGAATTAACCTGTGGGCAAACAGTTGATCAATAGAATCGGTGCCTAACAACCAAGAGCCTTGCAGTACATGTCAGCGAGTGAAGATCTGACTTGTTTCATACTCTTAAGAGACACAATTTTCAGTTTGTTTCTTTAGGGTGTGTAGGGAGCTGTGGGTAGAGTATAAAAGAACGAAGATCAGATAAAGATTAACTGTTTCTTCAGTAGATTTTTGAATTAAACGTGTTTTAATTCAAAATCAAGTGTGGTTGTACAAAAATAACAAACTGAGGAAGGTTATGAATTAGTTGGCATGCCCTCATACTGTATGTTCAATATCTACCACCTGAATGATTATATGGGTTAAATTATAATTCAACATTTTGTTTTAATTGTGATTATAAAATGTTTATTTTGGATGTACAGTATGATTAAGAAATAAAAAAATAATGTGCATTATATAAGATGTGTTGTCTTTCAGAAATATGAGCGATTTCAAACCATTGCATATGTCTCTGTCATCAGACCAGTAAATAATCAGCCATGCCTACTATCGCCTGTAAAGTTGCATACCCATCATGTTACTTATGCGTAGAGAGGAAGAAAAAAATGCTCCGAGTCAAGTTGGAGCCTTTAAGCAGCTTGTAGCACATTGCTCACAATACACACATTGGAAGTTTGGCTTTATTCTCTAGTCAGGATGCTGTTACTACACTATATTGTCATAAAGCAAAAAAGTCATTAGGTCCTACATTAAAGGGGAGCTATGTAGTTTGGGATAAGAAATCAGAATTTGAATAATTGAATAAATGAGCTGCTCTAGGAGGAAAATAAGGTCCACTGAACACTGAAAGGTGGCAGGGTCCGCCACATATAAACAAAGTGAAGGTTTGTTCAGTTTATTCAGTCATGAAAATGAAGAGCTTTTTTATTTAGTTTGTTTAGGCATAAACAAATCAGTCCATGAAAATCTTTCTCTTCTGATTAAAATTCACAATCTCATATATAAATAACCTTAGAGATATAATATTTTATTTTATTCATTTTTAGAAATTGTTCTATATTTTCAATGAAATCTAATTTTATTCAAGGTAACGTTATGTCTGTCGCTATAAGTACCAAGAGGGTCAGTGAAGTGAGTAAGGGACTCGATGAACGTTACTGAAGATAACGTGAATAAAACTTATCTCAGCTGAGCAATGAAGAGAACAACTCACACCACTTACTGTCTATCTTGTATTGTTTCGATTGAGAGACCTCTAGAGGCAAAAATTACATACTGTGCATTGAATTGAGTTGTCCTGAATATGATTATGAAATCAATACGGTAGTACCAAGGTGTAATATTATGTTATTTGTTTTTCAAGGTGAAAGATATCTTATGACACAGTAAAATAAATAAAGGTAGCTATGCCTAATTTTTCATTTTCAAATCTTAATCTTATTGTGTTTTTATATTTGTATTACTCATTTAGCATTGTCACAGGTTGATACGGGCAAATGTCATCAAACACACTGAATTGTTTTATTGTTAAAATCAAACTTAAAACAGAACAAAAAATGTACCTTTTCCACATAATATTTATCTGTTTTATATAGTTTTTCTAGTCTATTCTATCTATTATTACCGTTATTATATTAATATTATTATTATTATTTTTTTTGTATATTTCTACTACTTTTTACCCCTTGTGAATTTCCTCTACAGGGGATCAATAAAAGTATATTTCACATCACAGTTTCACATTTAGGGATGGTCATCGTGTTTGAGTTCCTTCTCTGACGAGATGTGACCTCCTCCCTGATGGGAGTTAACGAGTCACTGACGGTGGCTTCCTGCAAAAGCCAAGACAGTTGAGTCCATCTCTCTGCTAGTGCAGAGGGCCTCTAGGAACCATTAGTACCTCTGGCATAGTCTGATTTTACAAATGTTGAGACAAGTCTGCTGTCATGGAACTGTTCCTGATCAAGACTGCATATTCCAGCATCGGAAGGCACCAATCCTGGGTCCGGGACGCCGTATTTCTTCAGGTGATGCAGAGCAAAAAGTAATCCTCTCCACTCCACTGTCTCATCCCAAATTGCCGTTAATGTGTCATAGACCTCTAGTAAATCCAGTTCAGTGGAAAGAGTCGGAACTGCTGGATTATGTCTCATATCAAATTTATATATCTTTAGGTTGAGTTTCTTTTTGCTCTTCTAACCAGATGGCAAGACCATACAGGGTCGGTTGGAGAGTTGTTGGGGCGCCAGAGCTATTGCATTCACGTATTTCCACTTGTGCTCCATCCTGGAGGACACTGTTGACCAGTAAGTGTTTTTTTTATAACACTCTCTTAATTAGGCTACTTAAAACTCAAAGCGATGATTCTCTGTCAATGAGCCATAGGAACAACTGTGTGTATGCATATCAGGGCAGTATGGAAGCAAAAGGTCCTTACACAAGGAACAATTTGACTTCTGACACTTTCATTGACTTTCTGTAGAAACTTTTAATTATTTTTAGGTTATGTGACACTAATAGAGAGTTTAGGATTTTTACTTTTGGTCAAGTATGTTTAATCAAAGTACAACTGTATTTGAACTGTTTTCTGATGGCCTCTTTTAGTTTAGTTTTTTTGTCGAGCCATGTGTATTTTCATAGCAGTCTTAAAGATGCACTGTGTAGTTTTGTTGCAGACATTTTAATTCGCAGAGAAAAATCTTCATTGATTTTTTTTTTTATGCCTCAACAAACTAAAGGTCATGTGGCTCGGGCACCATTTGGCAATGCCTCGGCCTGCTCAGTCGCCTCCTGGATCCACAGACTTTATTAAAATTTGATATGATATTGAATCAGATATTGTGTTAATGCAATTTGTAAATTGTGATTTTGTTGCTCTGTTCTGTCTGTCCGTCCTCCTCTGTGGCTCTTCCTGAGGTTTCTTCCATCTTTTTTCCCCTGTTAAAAGGTTTTTTATGTTCTCAAGTTTTTCCTCACTCGAATGGAGGGTCTAAGGACAGAGGATGTCATTACACTGTAAAGTTGGTAAAACCCGCTGAAGCAATGTGATTGTGGGCTACTTAATTAAAATTGATTTGATTTAAATAAACAAACTCTCTTTGTTTTCCTGACTGAATAAAGAAACTGACCTTGAAGGACGACACAATTGGAAAGGGAAAGAGGTGCCCACACTGAAAAGATGGCTGACGGAGCTGACAGACACCCCTCATCTGGAAAGGATCAGATACTCTATAAAGAACTGAACTGAACAATTTGAAAAGATCTGGTGACCACTGCTTTCCTTCCTGGAAAAGGAGCGGTCCTCCTGACCTTCTGAATCGGTCTTAGCACTCGGGGGTGGGATTGGCTGAATGGGGTGGTGAGGGTGAAGTGGGTCGTTCAGGGTATCATTTTGCTGGGTTTTGTATGTTTTTTTTTTCCCTTTTTTTTTTTCGAGAGGGGTCGTGTCTTGGATATTTAACTGTGCATTGTTCTGTATTGGACCTCTGTTTTTTGAAAATGAATAAAAAAAATATTTGAAACAACGAAGGACGACACAATTTCATACTGTTTTACTTTGCTTATCTTTGGCGGACCCCGCCACCTTTGAGAAGAGCTCCTTAAATCAATTATGGAAGAAAATTGTAATGAGTTTGTATTATTGCCTCATTAATATAGTAAACATCAAAATTCTGAGTTTAAATTTCTTCTCTAAAACTACAAAAGACAATTTTTAGTTGTAACGAGTTGTTAGTGAGGGTGGTGTTGAGAGAAGTGGAGCAGCACATTCTTTGCTACACCTCTGCTTTAGTACATAAGTACAGGTGACTATTGCAATATACTACCTTTGCTTTCTGAGACAAATTACGTCTGAATTTGGCTGCTTATATATATAAAAAATATATATATAAATTACTTTCCTTGTTTAATAGAGCACTCTGCAAAGCTAACGGTCCCGTCCTTCCTTGTGATTCAAGTGCGAGCCTCCTTTCCCGGGCAAAGCCCCTGAACCTGGTTTGGATTCGGCCATGCAGAGCCTGAATAGGGCCGCTGAGAAAATGCATTGTCGGGGTTTCTTCGGTTCCGCCCCGCAACATGCATAACGATGTGTCGGCCAGTGAGAGCGCAGCGCTGCGATAGAGGTTGTTTATGTGGAGTGCTGGGTTAGGGTTCCGCCCACCGAGGTATCTCCGATCGCAGGGCAGTCACAGACAGGCAGAGAGTGTAAAATGGCGCACAGCTGTCGGTGGCGGTTCCCCGCTCGGCCCGGAGGGAGCAGCAACTCCGGTACCGGGAGGAGAGCGGGCCGAATCAGGGTTACTGCCTCTCTGCGGAGTGTCTCGGGAGCCCACCCCAACGCAGCTGGGCTCGGACCCGGGTTTGATGCTGCACTACAGGTCTCTTCGGTTATCGGGAGCAACCTGCAGAAATTTCGGGATGTTTTGGGGGAATCGAGCGACTCGAGCAGCGGGGAGGTAAGCACAGGACGGGACCGGAGCAGCCCCGGTGGGTGTAGAGGCGGCAGAGGACGGTGTGCCCGGAGACCACATCGTCACATTTGAGACGAGGGAGCTAACTGGTCCCTCTTCTTCTTCTTCTTCTTCTTCTGCCCAAACGCTGACCATCTTTTCCTCCTCCTAACGTGAAGTGTGGCTGCGAGCAAACTTGTCATTTCCAGGATGCTCAGTTAACTTTGAGTTGGCTGTGTGGCCCTTAAACTCCACAGTAACGCGTTACAGCAGCCGACTTGAGTTAGGAAACAACGCGAAGGACCAAAAAAACGATGGTCGAGATTGATGGTCTCGACAGTCCTGCTGGGGGAGAAAGTTTTGTGTTAGCTCAGTGTGAGTGTGGTGACAGGCTACATCCACTGAGTCTAGATGGACTGATGCTAACGCTAGCTAACGACCAAAACACTGAAGAAATCCCGGTGCTGACTTGTTAAGTTACTACACACAGCACAGTCAACACATGGCACATGTACTTGCACATTTTGGTGACGGAGGTGCGCTGTGTTATTAAGCAGTTACAGCTGCTTTACTAGTTAGCTACTTGACATTAGCTTTGAGTGTAGCCTTCAAGGCTGGACATGATGCCTTCATATTCATGTAATCAACACACAGTAAAAGTTATCGTCCCGTATTAGCATTAATACACATTTCGCGACAGCAGAATAGCATTTAAGCGTCTGTGTTTATCACAACGACCTGTATTAGTGGTGTAATAGCATGGGACCTTGAGGGGTAGCGTGTAATGTGTTTGAAAACAAGACATGTCAACTTGAAGGAGGCGAGAATACACAATTGTGGTTTGTGATTAGCTAACGTGAACTTAGCGTCCGTCTGAAACCGTCTCGGAGGAATGGCTGCTCGCCATCCACTTTGCTCGCTTCCACATTTTCTGTACGATAATCTGTGTCGGCTAATTAGCTTCGTATTTACAACCCGCGGGGCTGAGCTGTGTGCAGCGAGGTGCCAACCATCCAGCCAGCCAGGCTTGGCTAACACATAGCTGATTGGTTAGCTCGCAGGCTAGCTGTCTACATCTCTCAGCTAAAACTACACCATTACTCTCCCGGCGCAAGCGATGCAAAGTTGCAGGTTTACTCCGGAGGTTTGTTGTGTTTACCTCCGGCCAAGGCACACTGCTACGTAGCGGGTTAAAGCATCGTAGCTAAAGTTGTGCGTAACTCATCCACGAAACTAAATCATTTCCACTGCTGGTTGGTGTTAGGCTAGGACAGCTACCATGCTACGCACTACGCCACGCTAGCCATCGGGGCTATTGCTGATGCATAGGAAAATGGGAGGTGGACATGTTTTCCCCTTCTTAACACAGCCAGTACGTAGCTAGTACCAAAATAATATCGGGTTTATAAGGCTCGGAGGTGACGTCTGGTACACACACACGCACTCAAAATCACTCCCGTCAGTGTTGGAGCGGTAATAACAGTACATCGACATGGTTTTGGTGTCTGAATTGGCCTCGGTTTTTTTTTTTATATACCAGAAGCGGGACTTGCTAGTGACAGTGCGCATGCAGGGCTGGCTACAATAACAACGAGCCCCTTCTTGACGGACCGTGTGATGTGGGGGTGTGTTCGCCTTAGCGAACTACCATCTTCCTTCTTCATGATGAGCAGCATGCGTTCATTGCAGTGGGAGTACACTGTGTGGGGATGTTTACCACCAGCTCCAGTGCACCCAGTCCGAGCACAGAGGGACAGTTTATTTGGTTGAAGCACAGCTGCATTTGCATGTTTTGTAGTCGCACATGTAGCCATGTTTTTTTTTTTTTTTTCATTTTTTATATTTTTTATATCTGAACTTGAAATACACTTGGGATTGGAGTCACGTGTTGTAGATTATAACATCTCATGTTATGATGTAGCATTATGACGTTGTAATATATCGGACAACATGGATTTAGATGATAATAATAATCATAATAATAATTATATATATATATATAACTAGTAACTAGGAGTCCCTCTGCCCCTTCACTCCTGAAGACTGACAATAATTAAGAGTATGAGAGTTTATTTTGCTTGTGTGTAAACTCGACCATGAACCCCTGTGGAATTAGAATTATATAGTAAGTGCACACACAGTGTGGTTGTTTTATTGATTGTTATGTACATTTGTACTTTCAACCCATGCTTTATGATATTCCCGAGAAGCATACATTTTATTTGAAAGATCAGTTTTGTGTGCAAATAGATTATAAGTATTACAATATTTGGGATGTGTGGGTACAAACTAGACCATAAACTCCCAGTGCAACTTGAATCATGCAAAGATTATGGACGCAGAGTCTTTTACAAACTTTTGTGCTTAACATCACAGTTTTATGATCTTTTGGAAAAACATACATTTGACCTAAAGTATTAGTTTTGCGTGCACATCGGTTTTTAAGCTTTTTGAATCCCTCCCACCTTTTCTTTGAAAGACCAAAAACTGATGAGAGTATTACAATTTTGTTGTACAAGTTTTGTTTTATGTGTGGAGACAGAAAGACAGACAGTCATATGAGTATGGACACAGCATTTTTTACATACTTTTGTGCTTCACAGCTTTATGATATTCTGGAGAAACATGAACTTTATATGAAACATCATCCTTATAGGCCAACAGCTTTTTAAGTTGTCCCGCCTTCCCCTTACTCCAGTGAATGAGAGTATGCCAGTGTTTGGGATGTGTGGAGACAGATTGGACCATTTAATCCCCATGGAACCTGAAGCCTATGGATGCTGCGGACACAGCATGGTGGTTTCATTGAGAAGCGGCGTAGTGCCTGTCTGGCCAGCCCAGGGCAGGATTGTTCAGGCTCTGTGCAGCCCGCTGAGCTCACAGGGCGACCCTGAACAGAGCGCCAGCCGGACACTTGGCCACCCCGCCTTCCTCCATCCAGGCAGAAAGACCCAAATCCACTTCAGACACACACAACTGCGTCTGAGAGGCAGAGCAACTTTTCTTCTGACAGCTGCCACTTTGGAATGGATTACTAAGCCTATTGGGGTGGCTCAAAAGGGTGCTTGTTGGCTGTTGCTGTCCAAATGAAGGCATTTGTTAGCTTTTGTGCGTGTGGGGAATTCATTTTCCTGATCCAGCCCAATTGCTGTTGCTTGTTTTGGTGCCATGTGCAGTCCATGTTGACTTCTTATTCTGTTTCACCTAACCAGACTTTGCATAATTTCCCCTTTTTTGTTCTTATCTCATTATATCTGGCCTTCTGCTGCATCTATTCCGCTCACATATTATTAGCAATGTTTAATCATTCATACAAAAGTGCAGCTGAATAGATGTACCAACCCAAATGTCTCTTTGCCTCACTGGTTTGAGAGAAATAGTGTGTTTGAGCGGAAGGGCTTCAGTCCAGCAGGTGTTTGGCCTATTTAAATGGAAGACCCCCACCATCCTCTCCCCTTCTACCCGCTTACCCATCCCCGAGACAGCGTGTGGATTGGAGCAGGAAGCTTTGTGTCTGCTTTTATTCTAGCTCTCACAAAGTGGGGGCGGCTGAAAGAGCACATGCAGGGATATCAAAGGGTGCAGGGCGACCCCCCTCCTCCCAACGGGACAACGCTGGGAGGAGAATTAGTCACAGACCCTCCCATCCATGGCTTTATTCTGCTACAGCAGAATGCTTTCGGAGTTGCCTGACTGGGAGAAAGGCGGCAATTGTGTCGTCTTTCTTACTCTTTGTGTGTGTGTGTGTGTGTATGTGTGTGCGCGCGTGTGTGTGTGTGTGTGTTTGTGTGTGTGCGCGCGCAGTGATAGGGGTGTCCCTCAGACTTTATGTCCCTTATTGCACTCAGGAGTGGGCGTGTCTTCTTTGTCTTTATTTTGATTAGAACTTCAATTCACGCTGCCTGCTTGGGTGGGTAGGAGGGGGTGTGTGCATGTCTCTGTGGTTGCTTTCCAGCCTGTGTGAGTGTGAGTGTGAGTGTGTGTGTGTGTGTGTGTGTGTGTGTGAGTGTGAGAGAGCAGGAGAGACTCCAGGCGCACGTGCCAATCAATCTGTTTGTCTTTGTCCACTGACTGTCTTCATCTCCTTACATGCGAGGTGTAGGAAGAGGAGGCATCTCGCTCTAGAGAGTGTGTTTGTTTTGGTTTGTGTGCTGTCGAGCAAATGTGAAACAGTTGCACCCAGAGTTGGGACACTTGAAAAAACAAATGTCCACCTTTTGCTTGGGGCTGACAAGGGTCACAAAGCAGCACCACGGTGTAATTCACTCTTGTGGAGGAAACAAGATGTACTAAGCGGTGACTAAGACAGGACCTTTAACTTAGACGTCCTTTTGGTATGACTCATGTTCGCTGTTTTGTACACTTAATAGTATTTCTTGGAGCAATTCTTACGATTCTTCTAAGGCTATTAATGGGATGTGTCATCAGAGGGGACATATAGGAGCATGATCTCATCGCCAATTTACATTCCAGGAAGGGATGAGGCATTGTGTCTGTACAGTAAATCCAAGAGGAAAGCTTCCTGGAATGTGTCAAGAATGTGCTGTTTTCAGGCACGGAGGGAAGAACGACTTCTTAAGAGGTGTTCTCGAGCATCAAACTGAGTGTCAACCTGAAAACTTCGACATCTATTTGACATCCCTCCCCCCAGCCTCAGTCACATTCCTTACCTCCTCATTACTTGTACTGATGTTTTCCTGTGTTAAAGTGGGTAACATCTATAAACTTTCATAAGCTCTTTTTTAGTCTACCTAAACAATATAAACTCAAGAAAATGCCAAGAAAGGAAATAGTCTCTCACCAGTTGTTTTATTAAACAGAAAAATGCAAACACACACTGATGTTTCTTTTACCACACTCAGACAAGCTTAATTGCTTGTGATTAGCTTCCTTTTGTAAATCACCTCCATACTGAATACCCTGTCATCAAAATGGAGATTCAGTCTGTGTTGGGATGGTACTGAGCCTGGTTCTACAGCCGGCAGTGAAAACACCAGCACTCCCCCATTGCTCCAACCCAGTCAGTTGAATGCTAACTGAGCTAACTAGCTAACGGCAGTTGCAGCCATAGGTGGCTACAGCTAAGAGTGTAGTGAGCAGCAGTTGACGGTTACTCAGGGTATATGCTGAGTATCCAGTACAGCTCAAGACATTTCTCACATTACCATGTCTTTTATGTCTGTCCTAAGAATGACTTAATAAGTATTGATTGTGCTTTCTTCTTCATTGTTTATATCACTGCAAATTTAAATTTTTTAAACTCCCGATGTGTAGACAAGGAGTGTGCACTATGTGTACAATCACATATTTAGTTATCAATGTGATACCACTTGATGCACGCAGTTAGTGCTGTGTTAGCGACTTCAGTTTAACGTTTAATCTGTGAGAAATATTACCTTGTAGATGTTCCTTAGTCTGAGTACACACATAACAAACGTAATAGATACATCAGTAACATAAGTAAGAAAACAATCAACAGTGACTGTTGAGTTTGCTGATAATGATTGCACAAGTTGTGGTTAATCTTTTCGATAAAATCTTGTCGACAGTGGTCGTTTTGCTTGCTGCAAAATATGGTAACTGGTTTATCCCTTGATAAGATCATACACTGTTTGTGCATTTAGACCCTTTACTTTATTTATTAATTTACCCCTTTGATTCATTTAAAAGAATA
>OMLP01013342.1:0-22413 GCA_900302685.1 Spondyliosoma cantharus | reverse complement strand
ACAAGTTGAAGGAAACAGCTTCTTCTCCCCTGTGCACTCAGTACAAACAGAGAAAACACTGACAGACAATCTGATTTGCCCCCCAAACACACAGACACAAACAAACACACACACACACACACGCACACACACCTACACACACACACACACACACACACACACCTACACACACCTACACACACCCACACACACACACACACACACTGCTGATTGCCAGAAGCCCATTTAAAGAGTGATGTCCCTCAGCCTTACTGCAGGCACAGCTCCAGGTTGATTACTGCTGAGTGCCGCGCAGCTCAGGCATGGCTGACTTCCTGGCACACAGACGTTCGACCAACTTACAATTTTTACAACCACATGATCGGTTTCATCTTGAGTGTTTAGTGAGTCACGGCTCTTCCGAGATGATGCCAGACCGGCTACACAGGTGCCGCCCGAGCGTAAACGCTTTTCACTTACACCTGAAAGGACTGAATAACTTCAGATAGGCATCGCATCAGTTAAGAAAAATACTCTGAATGCCACCACGTCGACGCAGACGCGAGGAGACCGCGGGAAAAGAGCAACTGCTGTGCTGTGAGCGGTGCTTCAATCTGCGTTTCCTGAATCTTTGTGAATGACTTTGTGTCTGTCTCCTTGGTAACACTGTTAGCCAGTGTTTGGGCTGCGGTCAGCAAGAGGCAGACTGTAATTAATAATCAGGTTAGAGCGAGAGGATACTGAAGCGCTCTCGAGGCTGCCGCTGCTAACTTCCGAGCTAGTGAGAGGGACGGAGATGCACGCACGCACACATACGTACACACACGCACACGCGCATAATTGTTGATAGTGAGAGAGGTTTGGGAATAAGAGGCTGATAAGTGTGCTTGAAGGTGAGCCACTGGGCTGTTTCATACAATGAGGGTTAACAAGAGGCTGCCGCAATCTCAGCGTGATGGGAGCACACTCAACCGCAGACAAGCTAGAGTTAATCAGCCAACCAACCAGCTACTAGCTCCATGTCAAGTGTGTGTGTGTGTGTGTGTGTGTGTGTGTGTGTGTGCATGTGTGTGTGTGTGTGTGCATGCGTGCGTGTGTGTGTAATTAAGCATGAAACTCTTAAGTAGTCACAAATACAGACTCTTGGAGAGGAGACGGTCTTTCCCCCCCCTCTCTCCTCGAGTATTAATCACATCTGTTAAAAACGTCTATCAGTCACTCTGTCATCACTTAAGTCCGTGTTTACGTGCGCGTCCATGTGTTTCTTTGTTTTCCACCAGAGAAGCCCCATCTGGCGGTGACATCGTCCCCATTTATGGACAATGGGATGGACCCAGTGCCACCTGTATCAGCGTTATCAAAGTTATATGGGGGATGTGCCATTTATCTTGACAGGCAGAGAGCCTGATTTATGGCTTTTATTGTTTGTTGCGGGTCAGACAATCTCAGGCATAAAGAGATTTGTTTCAGAGGGGCTGAGGCCCGCTGGGTATTATTTGATTTGATTCATATTTGCATGAACCTGATTCTAATTTGCCCGCTTAGCCCAAATTGATTTCTGGTACAGCTGTCACTTTTTACCCACGCTAGCGGCATGACTCCAGGGATGGACGATCTACCACTTTGGTCAAAACTGAAAATGTCTCAAAACAATTGGATGTATTTTTTTTATAGACAATTTGGTACCCAGATGCTTTATCATTCTGCTTTGTTGATCCCCTGAGTTTTGCTGTAGTGCCACCATCTCATTGACATTTTTGGTTTTGAGTGAAATATCCCAACAACTAATGAATGGATAGTATTGAATTTGGTATGTTCCCAAAAGGATGTATTGCGATTTGGTGATCCTCGCTTTTAAAAAACATTACCATCAGCCTCAGCTACACCACGGCATTATAAGAGAGGAGACAAACCACTAACAGCATTTTGAACAGAAAGGTCTGTACCACCAGAAATGGGGGTTGCATGATATCCCATGTGTTTTTATGCCAGGGTTGGGGTTAGGAATGGCATGTTAAGAATAATCATTTAGTTTACATTGTGTTTTGTATTTTGGTCCACACAAGAATTCGTTCGTTTTTGAGTCCTTTTTATTTTTCACCTTTTAACATTTTGAAAATGTTGAAAACATGTAAACAACTTACTAGCTCACTATTAAATTGGCAAATTTGTCGATACATGATGATAACACATACTCTTTCATAAGAACACACGCACACACACACACACACACACACGAACACATAGTACAGAAATGCTAGCTAGCTATAAAGTAGGCTAGTTTGTTGATACGTTCTAATAACACATAACGTTACTGTTCCACAAAATATGGATAAAACACACCCACACATGAACGTGCAAGTATGTAGCTGAAACATATCAAATATTTTGTGAAGTAAAAAATGAAGATAACACGTATATGTAAAGTGTTTGGTCCATAATAAATATATTCCTGACAGCCACAGTTGATAAAAATCAAAGGTTCTTATGAGATTCCATAGGAAAAATCAGATTTGACTGGTAATTCTACACATGCAGGTTTTACGTCTCGCTGACCATTGAAAGCAAAGTTATGGCTCTATTCCCATTCAGATAGATAGGGGTTTATAGTCTTTTTAGCCTGAATATTTGCGATTAACAAGCACGCTAGCATGCTAAAGTAAGGTGGAGGACATTGTAAATATAGCACCTGCGAAACATGAATATTCTAGCATTGTCATTGTGTGGTCCCAGTTTAGTCTGGCCTCTTTTACGCCGTATTCCTTCAGTGTGAGCTTTGCAGGCCTCTTTAAGGTCAGCATGACAACTGAATGACCCACTTTGCTGGTTCACCAGTGCTGTTAACGGACATTCTTGTTCTTAGTCTTCGCTGAGACTTGGTAGGTCACATTGACAAAGTCTAAAACACAGAGAGTGTCTGGGACAGACTGAAAGGGAAAGAAAGACTGGTCAAGGACTTTGAGGAAGGAGAATATGGAGCGCGGCGGTCACGGTGGGGACTTTTCAGCAACATCCGTGCTCTCTCGCAACACGTTTTGTGTTAGAATATATTGTGAGTGAACACAAAAGTATGCAAGGGAAAGCAAAAGTGCTTGAGAAAAAAAGGATCCAACGTAACTCTTGGGGAATCCATTGGAGGTGTCTCAAACAGAAAAGGATAAAGACTTCTGTGCAGGCAAAGGAAGAGACAGAAAGAAATATAAGACTGTACAGGTGGTGGAGTTATAGAAAACCTGACTCCCACCTGCTTCCCCTTTGTTTCATGAACTTATGGTGTTTCTTAAAGGATGTTTGTTTCACTGGTCTTCATGAAGCTGTGACATTGTGGTTGTATATCTTTTTTTATTATTATTATTCTATTATTTATTTTTATATTTGCTAACCATCAACAGATCACTGCATGAAGAACGTTCTTGTCAACCCTCCCGATTGTCCCGGGAAGTCTCTGGTTTTTCACTGCCCTTTTTCCGATTTCCCTCCAAGGTTGACAATTCTCCTGTGTTTGTCACAATGTATGACAATTTTTCACACTTTTACCCCTTTTAGTTATCACAACTTAGTTAGTGAGAGACATACAGAGGGATGGAAAAGAGAAAGATTATTGAAACAAATGTCAGATGTCCTGCAGAGAAGAATTCCTGTTACTTTTGGAAAGTTTTGAAAGAAAGGGCCTCGCAATTTCAGACAGGTGCAATCAAATAGGTTGTTATTCAAAGTGCTTTTTACATCCAGCACCTTAAACAGTGACTCTTTCTTGCAGTAGCGTCATTGTCTCTTGAAATTATTATATGTAAAACAGCTGATAATTCAAAGCTAACTTTAAATATTACTGTGTTCACTGGCAAATGTATTCCGAACCTCTTTGTCCTCTGTTCAGCCCAGCGTACGCCCTCACCTCCTTTACATTATTTAAAGCACAAAGGGTATTTCTCAATGCCGCCCTCTCCTCTCTTCCTTCACTTTTCTCTTTGCTCTGCTTGCCTTTTATCTGCTCCGCTGATCTCTTCTTTACTTTTCTCAGTTTCACATCTCCCCACTCCTCTGCCTGTATATTCTCTCTTCTCCCTCCCTGTGTTCGTTCCCACCTGGCCCTCTTCCTCTTGCGTCTCCCTCCTCTCTCCACTCCTTGCCTGGCTTCACCTCGTCTTCTTCTTCTTCTTCTTCTCCTTCTCCTCCCCTTTTTCACCATCCTGCCATCCTTCCCTCTCATCTCCCTCCACCCCTGCCTCTCTCCTCCTGCTGCCGCCGCCCCTCCTCGCGCCACCTCCGTTCACCCTCTTGATGATTGCCGAGCACATTTCGTTTGACATGAAGACAAAGGGCTGAGTACACATGTGGTTTCTCTGCAAGTCCTGTGTAATATGAAATATTAATGTAGGCATAATTTGGCTCCCTGGATGAGGGGGCGGAGGTGGGGGCAGTGGGGGCTTCATAATCACCAGTGACTGCCGCTTCCTTCCCCAAAGGATGGTAAGGCTGTCAGGTTGGATTGACGAACGGTATAGATAACAACAACAGAATGCTCACTGTTGGCGGCTACCGTGGCCTATTTCTGTCTCGGTATTTAATGGTTGTATTGGCTCGCTGCCTGACTTACTGAGGCAGCTCTCTCCCCGTCAGGCTTTTTCGGAGTTAAAGGTGCACTGTGCAGCATTTTCAACCATCAACAGTCATGGTCAAATTGGTTGTGATAGACTGGTATAATTAGCATAAACAATTGGAAGCCTCTTTCGCACACCAGTGGGTTTTTCTCGTCTTACATTTGCTATGAGCCACGTAGCCGCAAAGAACATAATATCGGAGCCTCTTCCCCCTCCATCTGCTCCATCTGTTTCCTTTGACTTTACTGTCCTTTGACCATACTTTTGTGAAAACACTTACCTGACCATATCCAACAGTAAAAAGCTTAAAACCATTCACAATAGAAATGCTTAAAAAGTTGGTGTGGTGAACCAGCGTCTATCACACATGGGGGGAAAATGATCATTAATTTGGATCATATCTCTGGCCTGCAGGAGTCCTAACGCCATAAAGTAATGTACATGTTTTCACTTCTGGTTCCCTTGTCTTGAAAGCCGTGGGTATTTTGAATAGGTTTTTAATTAGATGCCGGAAAAAAAAGGTAATCAGGAAGAGATTTTCATATTTTGCTCTGCTACAAAGAAATATGTCACTAAATACCCAAGTTATATTCTGACGCCGTTATGTCGTTAAAAGGACGTCTAACAAGTGGCTAAATGAGATTACAGTTGTCGAGGGCATTGAACATCATCGTGCCCGACACAGAAACCTATTGAACTATTCTTACTCAAACTTTCCAACTTGTGGAATGATCAATTTACAATAAAGTTTCTAAGTGTAGTATGGCGCTCAGTGGCGGTGACGACGACAGTGCAGTTCATTTGTCTCTTTAGCTTAGCTCTTTATTTCTGGCAGTAGCATTTTCACTAAACCGTAAAAAAAAACACAAAACCGTCGTTAAAATGTGTGTGATTATCTTCTCAAACAAAAACGCCGAAGTGTCATACATTTCAAACAAAGAGTTTACTTCCTGCAATAATCGAAAATCCGATGAAAGAAGTCCCATAGGCCTTTTGTCGAGGTAACCAAGGCGATGTTAACTTGTTAGCCTGCATGTCATCCATGCAGCACCCCATTCACTCCCCTTCACCTCTGTCAGTCTTGAACAACTAACTCCTCGTAAAGATATCTGGCTCTTAAACTACCAAATGCTCCACTATATTCACCAGCTGGTTGTATCTTTGCGCCCTTGTCTGATTGCGCTAGGTTTTTAACTGCGAACCTTCTGATTATAGCCGGTAGCACATTTGATAAAAGCAAAACAACAAAGCTGTTGGCAACACGACTACAACAAAGCTCCAAAAGATGCTAAAACACCACAAAGGACTGAGGGGATCTGCATTAGCATTTCCCAGTTTGCTGTATACAAAAATATGTAAATTAGCTAGTTCTATTTAATTAACACAATTCCATACGAAGAAATAAGCTCCAGGTGTATGCCACTGTTGGTAATGTGGGTTATACATTAAGAAACAACACATTCAACCTGAAATAAATCCTGTTTTGGAAATCATTTTTCACAAACTAAACAATACTTCCTGAAAAGATTTTACAGAGGCAGTAAAAACTGGCTCCGGCCGTCAGTTGAACAAGCACACATTCCAACACGTGATTGGAAGATGCGCCCGTGTCCGGCGGCCCTCGTGGTGTCACCTGCAGCAGATCCAGTCCGTCCGCCTCTGTCTCGCTCTTTGAGCAAATTATTTTGACGCATTATGATGTGCCTAATCAATTATCCCACATGTTCATCTCTCTATATTACATAGCACAAATTTTTGCATCAAAGCCAAGTATGCACACACGCGCGCACACGCACACACGCGCACACACACACACACTGTCTCTCTCCCGCCATACGCACAGACACATACACACACACACACTTTTCTCATGGGAACTAGCTTCTGCGCCCTCTCTTTCCTTTCTCACTCTCTCCCTTACACACACACACACACACACACACACACACACACATACACTAACACACACACACACGCGCGAGCTAGGTGTCACCACGCGCACACACAGACAAAAGACACAGTTTGTCTTTAACATGTTTAATTCTCTCTCTCTCTCTGTATATATATATATATATGTATATATATGTATATATACTTTTCTCTTTCACTCTTTCTTTTGCGCTCACTCACAAAGACAAGTCTCTCACACACCCACATAAACACACGCGCGCGCTAACACGCACACACATGGGCTACAGTTGCATCACTAGTGAATTACCATGCCGTTCCGCGTTATTAAACATGACACTCGGCCCAGATAATGGAGCCTTTCTTCATCTCAATTTGGAAGGCTAATCTTATTGCTTTGATTAGCAGCAGCTTCATTTGCATATCAAGGCCTCCCCCCCTTTAATTCCTCCATCGCAAATCCCCTCTTTATAGCTGTAGATAAAAGGAATCTATCTATATGTATCTTTCTTTAGAATCTTTTCTTCCTCCCCCCCTCCAACTCTCTTGTTCTTCGTTAACTCCTTGTTCATTTGCTCATATTCTTGTATTTTCTCTTCTTGTTTTCTGTAGTCATCGTCGACTCAGCTAGGTCGTCTTTATTTCTCTCCTTCTACACATGAATGGAAAAGATGCCTATCATAAAATAAGAACAGAGACAAAAGTAAAGCATGACTTCATCGCAATGTGATTGGACTCCTCACGTAATGGCCCATAATCCTGGTTACTTATTGTCAAGAAGGATTCACACTCAATGAGCTAAGCTCAGTAAAAAAGGGAACGTTTCAGCAAAAGTTTAAATTACAGCCTACTATTAAATTGTAACCACAAGGTTACAACTTCACAATAAACTTCAACGGCCGCACTTTGAACACTATTCACTGCAGTGAACGGTTTGGATTTGGTTTGACCTTGAGACAAATAAAGCCAAACAAACTGACAGAATGATTGCTAATGTTAGAACTTCAGGACATTCTGCATAAAGTCTGATAAAGTTCTGATGGCCGGAGAAACAAGTGCCTGACAACAGCGCCATTACTTTGGCACACCGATAATGTTAAGATATAGGCTATCACTAAATTGGATCACAGTATGATCTAAATGAGGGGGGCGGTATCATCTTACTGTCAGACCAGCAATCAATGCAAATTAAAAGTCAGCTGCACTCACGGAAGAAGCACGTATGCTTTCATATATTATTTACAGCGTGTAATAAAGGTCCATTTCTGCATTACGAGCTTGGTAAATTGAGTTTGAGTGGATATATTTTCAAATAAAAGCATGAAGACGGGGTAAAGATCTGGGCGTCTGATAAAAGTCTTTAATATATTGTACCCGTGAAGCCATGCAACATATTTCAGAGCTTAAAAGCTACGAACTGCAGCTTATCGACATCAAACAATGGCACAACGAAATCAAATATAGGTGTGGGTGCAGCGAAAGAGAAAATGTGAAGCTTTATAGCCATATTTTTTTTTTTAATTGGTATTTTTCATTTGTTAACAGTTTGGATATTATTTGTACACACTAGTTACCTCAAATTAGCACTTGAAAATTCCACCAGGCAGCATACTGGGACAGAAACTGACACGGATACTGTTAATATTAAAAGCTGCTAATGGAGGTGAATGCATACTTTTTACTAAGCTACTTCTGAATATTTTTTCATTATCAAAGGGTGAAATTCCTAACCTGAAGCATTTCTATTTACTATGCTGTTTTAATAGCTTGCCTGCAAAAAATCCCGCAAAACAGATAGTGTTTTTTTATTGTGTGAACAAGACTATGACTGAGTATTATGAGTAAATAATATTTCAGGTGCTGATTTTCCCACTCTCACCCCTGTGGTGGAAGAAGTACGCAGATCATTTACTGATTAAAACAAATCCGTTGCTAATAAAAGCATGCATGCAAATGACTATTTATATGTAGTAGAGCAGAACGGGCAATTTCAAAAGAATATATTATTTTTTATCATAATTATTGATGCATTAATGTGTTTTTTGAAGTTTTAAAACAAGTCCCCAACAAGGAAATGTTGACCGAAAACCTTTCCATCCGCATGAGTCGATTCATTCTTTAGAGGAACTTCCTTCAATCCATAATAATATGCCATGATTTAGTTGTTCGTATTTCATATTCAACCTGAATCTGCAAAGTAACCGGTAGCAATGTAATGTAGTACCAAATTCACGTAAAGTACGTCAAAACTGTAATTACAGTACAGTACTTGAGCAAATATACTCAGCTACGTTCCTCCAGCAGTACCCTTAAAGCCACTGTAGTAGAACATAAAGGAAGATCACTTAAGACTACTGCAGAACGCTAACACAAAACATAGAACCTTGGCAAACCACATGAAGAAATGCACAAAGCAAGTTCACACAGTAGCTTGAATATTATGGCAAAAATAAAAGCTGCATCTTCAAGCATGTTCCCGAGGGTCAAAACAAAGAGAGCTACAGGTCAACCTGAGCCTGATGTCATGTCACACTGCAGAGCACATTCACCCCGCTGGTGTTAAAAACTATAAAGCTGCTGTCGTGGGGGGTAACCATGTTAAATCTGATGAGAAGTGTCTTCTTTTTTTAACTGCATTTGTGCACCTCTGCGCGCTGACCTCTTTCATGTGAGTGTGAGTGAGAGAGACAGTAAAATAAGAGAGAGATAGAGATAGTGGGTGTCTTTTATAGGATGTTGGCCAATATGATGTTTTATGTATCTATAAAGAGCTCCAAGGCCATGTTGACTTTTCATGGTTTAGAAACACGACGGGTGCTCTGTGAAAATGGCTGTATTGTGCGAGATCCAAGTTAAGTGCAGCTTCAAAAGCTCTTTCCTATTCACACTTTGTCAGAATTAAAAGCCCTGCAGTCACCTTAATGGACAAGTTTTAGGGCCACCAGCACGTACAAGCAAGTGTTATACTGTAACGCTGGGAACAGTGAAGCCGTGTACTGTGGTTTCTACAATGCAGATTTAAGAAGCGCCGTTTTTTTGCGGTAGTTTGCCGTTTTTATTCGGTTTGCTGCAACACATCTACGGCCAGGACTCTTTAGTTATCTGTCAGGATTAATATTACTCTATATATTCTGTGGCATCAGTTTCGATTATGTACAAAAATGCTTTTAAAAATGGAAATGAAACATTCCTCGTTTTTATCATAATCAGGCCAACTTTATAAAAACACTTTCACACTGTAAACACACCACGGTGCAAATGTATGTTGCACAACTGATTGATATGTAAATTAAGGAAAAAGAAACAAAAGAATAAATTACATTAATTCCTCCTCAATCTCCTGTTTATGTTTTACATTTATTGAAATTTTAGAACTGTACCACAATAAAGTACTTCAGTACATATTTGATTGTAAAGTGTTGCTTTGTTCTTTACGTAAGGATTTCCATTTTGCACAACTTTATTCTTCTACTCCTTATCATTTCAGAGGCAGAACTTTTTACTGCAATACAATTTGTCAGACAGCTTTAGCTACTAGTTACTTTTAGATTGCAACTTTTCACCTCCCTTTCCAGTGAGAAGCCTGTGTATCTCCAAACCTATTTGGAGCCCATTACTTTATGGGTTTGAGAAAATGCTCCTACTTAAATAGACGAATATTCCTTTTTTGGATCAGCTGGAATATACTGTCGCAAAACTGAAAACAGGCTGTTTCAGCTCGTGAAAAGTTGACATCTTGGAGATACGTGGTCTCTCAAAGCCACAACATATGATGATCTTATGCAAATTGATGCATTGCTGTACATTAGAATACCAAACAGCATAAGGCAGTTATATTAGCATAGCCTTATACATCTACAGCAGTAAATACTACACATGAACGAAGCAGTAATAATAGATAAACACTGCAACATTTTACTGCTCAATGACTTAATGTACATTTTACTAATTATAGATTTACCTAAGTAAGTTTTTGAATGCTTGTAGTGGAGTGTTTTTTTGTTTTTTTTTACAGTGTGGTGTTAGTTCTGTTATCTAAGTAAAGGATCTGATAACTGCTTCCACCACTGCATTCATTATACACCCATTGCAATGATATGACCTGGCCACCAGGCCTCAGGTGATGTGTGTGTCAGTTGAACTCAACAAGTTATGTGTGAGTATCTAAAGCCTGGTGTGTCTTACTCCTTTGTGCCAAATTTGTCCATTGTTGTCCAAAGAATACACATCAACGAGCCACACTGCCACTACCGTCGATTGTGATTCTGTCTTAGTGTCAACAATTCTGTGAGGTCTTGAGGATTCATGTCTTCAGTATGAACCAGTGGGTTTGTCAACGATTACCAGAGGCAGGCTGGGACAAAGGATTTGCAGACGATAACAAAAATACGGAATGCCGCCAGCCTTATCCTTTATGCGCAACTTTATTTAGGATTACGCAGTGAGCGCAACATTAACACAAAAAATGATTAATATTGCTAAACTCTACCAGACAGGGTCACGAGGTGACACTGCAGTGCCTGAGTCACATTGTCGTATTGTCTTTAAGTGGTGCAAATTCACAAACAAACTCATAAAAAACCTCTAAAGCAAACTGACGTGATCGACTTTTAGGCTCCTCACTTGTGTCTATTTGTGTCCCCTTACACAAACGATTCAGCTGTAAAGCTCTGAAATTACTCATATCAGGTTTCATTCCGGAGGTCTTTCAATGCCATCCTCTGAGTGAAGACCTTGAATGAGTATATGATGATCCTTTTTACAGGTCACACCATTCACGACGTAAGATAACAAACTACTTCAAATAGACGGATTGTATTTTAAAACAAAGCTTTTTATTTGATTCCAGACCCTGCGGCAGTAAAAGTGGAGGGCGCGACCATAAAGCCGTTGCGGGAGGGTTCATTGACCTGGAGGTGAGCTACCAGCGCGCCCTGGCGAACAGTCAGCACTTTACTCCCTGCTGGGGAACTCCATAAACGCCCGTTTATGCAGGTTAATGCCCTCGCCCTCGTAGGCCATTGTACTCATCATCTCCAGGTGTAATTGCTCTCTTGTGTCATCACATGCAGATGAGGGAGGTGGCGAGAGGTGCACAGTATATAAACAGGGAACAGACTCAGTCTCAGTACCTTTGCTCTTCCCTCAGCTTGCCTCAGCATCTCTGCTCTCACACCTCCACCCACCAACACCACTAAAATGGCCTTCGCTGGAAGATGGGAAACTGAGACCCAGGAGGGATATGACGCCTTCTGCAAGCTGCTCGGTGAGACATACTCCATCTAGCGAACAACACATTTTACTTCTCTGCCCTCTCTGATTATCTGGACTAATTTGCGCCATCATAACCTCACTCTCTCTTTTCTTTTTCCCGCTCTAGGCATCCCCGATGACGTCATTGAGAAGGGCCGTGACTACAAGCTGATCACGGAGGTCACCCAGGAAGGCAACACCTTCACCTGGACCCAGATCTACCCCACCAACGCCAAGGTCTCCAACAACTTCACCATCGGACAGGAGAGCGACATGGAGACCATCGGAGGGAAGAAGTTCAAGGTGAGATAGGAAAAGCATCAAGAGCTGAAAGCAAAGAAGAGTGTACCCAGGTTCCCTGTGTGATTGTAAAATGTGCTTTTTTTCAGGCCACTGTGCAGATGGAGGGTGGCAAGCTGTGCGTGACCTTCCCCAACTACCACCACACCTCTGAGATCTGCGGCGGCAAGCTCGTGGAGGTAAACAGACTCACTGAGGCTTTTAGTGGTGAAGAGCAAACGCGATGACAGCAGTTATTATACTCGACACCCCGCAGGGATTATTAGAGTCATTAATGTTATATTTCTGCAGCCGGGGATAGGCATATGCTAACGAGAGAAACAGTCTCAAACATAGAGTGGAGGAAATGATTGCATCTTAACAAGCAACCCCGCAGACTCATATTTAACCTTTTCAAACCACAGTCATTGGAGATGATTTTTCTAAATCGTACATATTTGCTTTTCCATGTGGCTCCATCCCTACTTCTTTAAGACACTTTCAAGAATCAACGTATACGTCTCAGGAAAATTACAAAGTATTCAAAGGGAGTGTTTGACTTCCTTTGTATACTTTGTCATTTTCCTGAGACGTATACGTTGATTATGATCGAGAAGTGTTTAATAGTGTATGTTAGGGTTTTTAAGTCTAAACATAGATTAAAAATGTCATATGATTATGGTTAGGGGACTGTTTTCAGTGCATTTTGTGAGTGAAGTCGTGAAAATATGTGTTTCAGCATGGCTAATGACTGTCTTTTACTGCAGAGATATATCAGTCACAAGCGAAAATGCTTATAATAATTAGCAGAGAAAACGTCGGGGATGTATTACATCTGACATTTACATTTTTTTCTTAAACTTGTTTTAGGGAAGTACCAAAAGGCGCTGATATAACATATTCCTCGCTTTAATATTTCACTTTTTTCTCTGTCTCTCTCCCTAGACCTCCAAAGCCGGCTCTGTGGTGCTGAAGAGAACCAGCAAGAAGCTGTAAATGTTCACTGACCTTACACCTCTTACAGTTACAACGAGACCTCAGAACTACAGCTACTGCGATTAATAAAAGAACACGATACCAACATGAACCTATGTTTCCGTCTCCATTCCGGTGTGCATGTGTGCTTGCGTGTATCCCACTGTGGTGCCATGCTTTAAAGGATAATGTGCAAACTTTAGACATAGCAAAGTCAGGGTCTGCTTTTTTGGAGAATAGAAGGGTTTATTCAACAACCAGGGGAAGGCTTTTGATTAATGCAACAGCTTCAACAAGAGAGTCGGTGGATTGAGCTTTGCAGGGTCTGGCAGCAGATGAGGCAGCACACGATGGAAATGTTTTGACTCTTGGAAATATGCTTAGCTCAAATGATATAACCTATTAGCTCTATGAAAAGGCTTTACAAAGGTTCCATCTTAGGGATGTATTTGTATCTCTTCAGCCAGCTACATTATCGAACCAGATGTTGCCATAGTTATTATTTATTATCAAACTACTGTATTTACACACACAGCCTCAGAAATCAATGTGTTTGATCTTAAGAAAACTATTTACAGAACTTCTTCTTCTTTTTTTTTTTTACTTTTTGAAAAACTTTTATAAACTATAAACTTCAGTCAGCTACCCAATCAGGATTTCCCCTTCATCACAAGTATGGGTATTGAAACATCTTACTTAGATGATACTTTACTTTGTATTCATTTAGGGTACTCTGCTTAGCACTCATTTCAGCTGAGCACTCACTCAACTCTATTCCTTGGACGCTGTTTGAGCCTCATTAGCATCAACACATACACATGTTTTTCATCACAGACTGGCAGTGGCCATGCGGTTTGCCAGAAAATGAAGAATGGATGAATGAGAAAAGATGTTTGATGTCATTATTAAAAGACCATGATAGAAAGGATGATTATTACAAATGCAGGTTGTAGATGGACGTGACCGAGTCACCATTACTGCAAATTCATAGCAATAGCAATAATACTGTAATTCATGGAAGGGTTTTTTTTCTTTTTTTCTTTTTTACTTTTAAACTGCTTTGATCAGCTTTTACAGCTACATCCAGTAATACCTGTCGACGTCTCCTTAAAATAAATGCTGTTTTCTAAATCTAAATAGACAGCTGGACGTCTTTTCACCTGCAAAACCGAAGCCACAATGACTGGGCTGTGCTCTTATCAGCTGTTCAAACCGAGCAACCGTGTCTTCCATTTTTAAAATGTTACATGCTTCAGTTTTTTATATCATCTGTTTACGACGCAAGAAATCATACAAAGCAAGGTCAGTCGTTCATGAACACATAAACGCGCAAATAAAGTCGCCTGGAGTTTAATAAGTGCACAGTTATTTCATGCACATATTGTAGAGGTGTTAGAATTTAACATCATTATTTTGAGACTGCGTATCCAGAGTCCACATTCACGTAGGCAACCCTCGTCTCTCATCTGTCGGAGGTGTGCGTTGGTGTACGTCCGTTCATCCGCTGTCAGTGAAAGTGTGATCAGTTCGGATTTGTCGCTGCAGTAATGGCGTCATCGCTGAAGAGTACAATGCATAAATCAGATGGCGGACCAGTATTCCCTGGAGAGCCGGGTGTCAGGTCTAAATTAAGCCTGATCCGAGTCAGCCATACTACATGAGGGTTCTGGGATGGCAAGTCAGCTGAGAAAATTGCTACCCATAAAATGATGTCATATTAATGATGTGTGACATCATCAAACAGCCAGGACCATTTCACACCAATTTGTGACCCCCCGTCTTTCCGTCTTTGCAGAGTTAGATGACGCTTAAACATGATTAAATCAATCTTCAAAACCTTCACATTTTAGGGAAGCCTTTATTTAGGAGAACTATTTTATAACTGCGAGCTACAAGAACATCACGTATCATTGACTTAAAGCATACATTTCGTGTCGCTGGATCGATTAAGTTAACTTTTCATTAACTAATGTTTTTTATAAAGCCTAATTTTAGGAGCTGCTGCAGGGGGCACACACATGATCTATGCTGTATGACCATTTCAGGTTTCATTTCATCACAAAAAATACTCCTTTTCTCTTAGATAATGTAAATCGGGAGGGAATTTATTATGTGGGGGATTTACTTTGACGATGAAAGGCCTTTTCCATCCATTTAAATCAATACAAACTAATTCAAACCCTGTGAGATTAAATATGGCACAGGACATCTTCCTGCCGTGCTGCAGTGGACTCAGTGCTGCCGCCAGTGGATGGAAGCTATATTGCAGCAGCACTATTGATTAAAATGGTGCTCTTACTCACTGTATATTATCTTGTTCCTTTAATGTCTTCACTTCATTCTTTTTTTGCCAGTTACTGAGAGCATAATATACTTTCCACTTGTCATCATCTCTTGTCCTTCTCTTCCCCACTTTCTATTTCTGTGTACCTCCTTTAATTCACCTCGCTCCTCTCTCACTCTGTACTTTCCTTTCACTTTCCCCCTGATTCTCCTCTGTGGTCCTTTTTTCTTTATCTGACTCTGTACTTCCGTTCTCCTCTGTCCTCTCTCCTCATGTCCTCTGGTTTTCTCCCCATCTTGTCTCACTCCACATCTACCCCATTTCTCTGTGGCTTCAAGCCAAGCAAATAATCAGTTAATTAACCAGCTCAGTCCCAGGATCATTGTAGCAGCTCTCAGAGGAGCACTGTAAAGGCTCTCATGTCTCTAAATTTACAGCTTCATTAAGTGGACTGGAGCAAGGTACAAATCTTTTGAATACAATTGCCAGACTAGAGCCTCAGTGCATGTGTGTGTGTGTGTGTGTGTGTATGTGTGTGTGTGCTGGCCTTGACTTAAGAGCTGGTGACTCAATAGCTCCCTAATGAAAACAAAATCTCACTTTTTTGCCTCTGAGGTGGCAGAGGTGGTCGATTGTTTTGGTGTAATAATGAGATGTCCTCTCTTGCCGGCCCCGATGCAATCAAGATCGTTCGCTCCTGGAAAATTAGGGTTGGAAGGCAACAAGCAAGGTGTCATTTGAGCGTGTTTGTGTAGCTCGGCACTGGCGCAATCACTCTGCAATATCATTTCCTTTGTGCTCACAGACAAACAGACCTAATTGGCTATTTCCAAGGCTACTGTTTCTGATTGGACATTCTGCTTCATTCTGATTGGTCTCCATCTAGGCAACCAGAAGTGGAGAGAAATTGCTTGTTAGCATCTCCTTGTTGTGCTTCTCTTTCTGTTCTTGTAATCGTTCACCTTCAAGCACACTTGAAGCCAATCTATAACATGAGCTGCCAATCCACAGAAACTGCTTTTTTTACGTCCCAGTGTGTCTGTAGTCCAGCTACTTGAAAGTGCTCTAAAGACACACATACTTGTCTGTTTGTAATTTTACTTCAGTAATACTGCATATTGCCTAACATTTACAAAAACTATTTGTTAATTCAAGGTGACTACTACCACACAGCTAACCACCTCACCTGGACCAAATCCACTGAGCGTGTCTGCCTGTTGGGTTTCCTCGAGGTGTCGACTGTCCTTCAGCAGTCCAAAGACATGCAGGTTAAGTTTTAGCCCTGTCCCCTGGATATAATGTTAACAGTGACCATTTCTGCAGTCCCCCAGATATGTCCATAGTTGACATTTGTACCAAATGTGGCACATCACGTTCACATTATACGCTCATTAGCCATCGTTCATACCAGGGGGTAGAAGGGAAGGTGGTGCTATTACCTGGGAGACCTGAGAATCTTTCCAACTTGAGAAGACCTACACCAGCTTTTTTCATGGGAAGTCGGACCATCTCCACCTGTGATCGTGGCAACCAAAACAGGTATTTTGGGCCAAAACCATGATGTTTTCCTAACCCTAACCAAGTGTTTTTTTGTGCCTAAACCTAGCCAGAGTAAAAGCACAGCTTTGTGAATAGAGTGACATTGAAAATTCAACCTAAACAAACGTGCAGTTGTAACATAAATAAACACTGAGTTTAAACGTATCTGTGGTTTTGCAGAGAACTACAAAGCATTTATATTGGTAATTATGTTGTAAGTTCATAAGTAAGTCTAAATTGTCCACAGGTGTGGAGGCCTTTACACCTCCTGACAATTCTTGGGTGATTAATTGGCTTGTCCGTATTTTCCAAACACAAAGCAAATATTACACAGCAAAAAAAGCCACATACATTTTTGGAACTAGGTTGATTTTTCTGAACCTCTGCACTGCGAAATGACTGCAACTGACACAAAACGATTAAGCTGTTATATACATCTGTGCTCTCGTCAATACCACAAGTATAACTTTGATAAAAACAGTTTACCTCCTCAGTTTGTTTGTACTTTGGGTGTTCCGCATCACACTGAAGACTGGGGACAAGGAGCTGTGTGCGACAGTTTCACTCTAACCACTTCCTGCTTTGGCACTGAATATAAACATAGGACCTAAGTTGATGCCTTAGGATCTTTTTAGATAATAGAAAAAAGAGACATCTCGTAGAGTCCTAGAAATTCTGTAACTCTCCAGACTTAGTCGACTCAGAACACAGACTCAAATTCTGTGCTGGCGGCAGTTTCCAGCAGCCAGTCAACTAGTCGACTGTAAATGGCATTATGAAATGGACCCTGAACTCCTTGTTTGTTTGTCTTTTCTTCCATGTTCTTAAAAAACTGGAAAAAAAAAAACATGATTTTCTTTCTGCAATCGTTGAACTACCTCTATCTTCCCCCAGCTCCAATTTCAATCACAGCAGCTCAAATCACGGTGCTTTAAGAACACCCTGAATAAATACAGAGAGACATAAGGGAAAGTGAATCGGCGGGGATGAGTGAGGGATTGCGAACAATAATAAAACAAGAAAAGGATAGAGAGAAAATAATCTGGGTAGGATAATGAAGGGGTGACATACCACAGTGTGATTGGCACATTAGGCATTAATAACCTGGAATTACCTGTGATAACCATGGTAACACTGGCAATTTGCTTGAAGTTCTCCGGTCTTGGTGAAAGGTGGTTAGTCCAACTGGATGGAGAAGAAAGAAGAAAGAGTTGTATTCACGGCTCAATTTAGTATTAATTGCATACATTTTCAGCCTATAGCTATAGTCTGAGACAAAGAAGCCCCTGCTTTTCTCTCGCTGTGCTTCTGCTGTTTCATTTCTTTTGTTCTGTGATGATGCACTCCACTACCAGCAGGAATATTCATGGCCGCATTTAGGAGACTTTTTTTCTTTCCCATTTTTACACAGTTTGTAAAATGTATTATACCTGAGAAGCCAATGACATTCACACAAATCAATATAAATCGCAAAATGGAAATAATCACTTGGTAAGAATCGTAGTTGTAGTGGGGGTATTTTCCTCTTTTAACTACAAGAGGCACTAATGAGCAAGTTTTTGATTCTAAAACAAATAAATAATAGTAAAACTGCTCCTCTGAAATCAGTGTAGACTGACAAGGTAGGAGCCGGTGTTCTTATTCGTCTGATCAATTGATCAATAGTGTGAAGTATCGTAAGATAAACACCATCAACGTTAACTGATGATGCATGAGGATCTTGAAGGGTTGTCCCATCCATAGTGGGAGATTTTAAGGGGCAAAAGGATCACTCTGAAAACGAGGTGTAAGGGTAATACTCGGAAATGGGATAGGGCCTTGGAAAGCTGTAAGGACTAGTTCAGTATCAAATTATGGAAAATACCCTCTAGTATTACCCTGTAACCTGGATACGATTTAAGGATCAAGGCTTTGAAAACAAACTAGTTTGTCCCACATGTTGTCTGACTATGTCAAAGGGCAAGTATTTCTACCTGTTCCGAACGCCGACACTTGAAGGCAGAACGTAATGCCCGATGTCACAGAATTGCCAGAGATGTGCTAGCCGTTTGAAAGAGCGATTTGTAAGATACGGCCAGAATTGAAACACTTAAATAATGGACTAACATCATCAAATGAGTATGAAGAAACACGTGTTGACGCTATGTCAAAGACGTCAATGTGCGGTGTTGCAGAGATGACTCATGAAGTTGGAGTGCTAACCAACTAAAATTCACTTTATGAAATTAAGTTTCTCTCTTTTATCGAACTAGACAAACTCAATTACCTCCTGAAATTCGACATAAAACATACTTCATTCAAACTCGTTATCAACAAAATAAAAGTCACCAAAACAGTCTTGCTTTGTCTTTTCCTCAATCACCTCTCATTTGGTTGAAATACATCCTCAATTCATGCAGTGAATTGTGAAAATAATCCAGCTCCACACACCGTTGAGCTCAATTCTGGTGTTCGACTCCGTCTAGGTCCCGTTCTCTTTCCGCCGTTTTTCGGACCTTGAAATGTAAAAATAGAAACCTATAACCTGTCAGTCAGGTCTGCCACTCTCTTTCTCTCTGACCCCTCCCACTTTCAGCACTGTCAGTGCTTATGTGACATTGCACGCCAAATGCAGACCAGGGCTGCGGCGCTCCTCCAGCATGTGGCGCTCTACGGGACCTACTATATGGCCTATGTCAAGAGCCAGCCCCGCCTTTTAGTGTAACTGTGAAAGGTATTGGATTCTTCTATCATAAGCTATAGACCTAATTATTTTGGTATTTTCCTTAAAAAAAAAAAATAGGTTTCTATATCGGTGATATTGGCCTTGTATTATTTGGCTTCGCCTACCCGAGCCTCTACTGTCCACTCCTGTCGTGTTTTGTTGTCCCCGGAGTCATAGTCCAGTTCAGAACTGCTGCAGATCAACTTCGTTGACGATTCAGTTCAAGTCTGGTGTCCAGCTGTGTTCAAATTCTAATAGGCCACTTAGAACCAAGGCACACCTAGCTACTTGCTAACAGCAGCTTGCATGGCAGTTAGTGATAACTGCTAACGATAGCAGCTAGTAGCCAGCCCATTATAGTGAGATGTAGTAGTAAGTAGTTATGCTGCCCCCTGTACTTTTTGAGTGTTTTTAGCATTCTGGCCATTTACAGTATTGGGATAATGGTGCACACTTATACACACAAATTATAAATAGTTGTGTGAAGAATGAACAAGGAGGAGGAGGAGATAAATTCTGACCCTGCTCACCATCTCAGCTTCACAAACCTGGCCAACCCCTGTGTGAAGTGGGCTTGCTCACTGGATTGGGGAGTTGCAAACATTGTTGGATGCAGCCTCTTGATTGAAATGTCAGAAAGCTGTGGGGAGAGGGGAGAGCCAACATTGTTCATCACCGTGAATTAACATCTTGGATTTCTCAATTTAATCTTCGCAACACAGTGTTGGTTTCGTAACGTTGCAGAAAAGCAGACAAAACCGTGCCATGTTTGTGCAAAGTTTGTCACAAGATAATAACACTTTTTAATCTGTTTCTGAAAGGCTCTTTTATTTCAATAAACTCCTCCATAAAGGGCTGTTTTCAAACATCACCATTTAGGAGACCATAATGAAAAGATCCATTTTGTGCTGGTGTAGATGGAGGGCCCGAGCAAAAAGGAAAACGACACTTTTTTATGTTAGCCCACATTATTGTTAACATCAACCCACCTGTCCTTTACACTACTGTCAAGGCCTCCTTCACATCCCTGAGATGATCTGACCTTAAGCCATTGGCAGCGAGGAGCATTGAGCCTTAGCTGCTGTGGGCCTTGGACTGTGAACAACTTCCCCCCTGATGACAGGGATGCCCCGGACATTTTAATTTATTTCAACTCTCTATCTGCGATGCTTAATCTCGCACGCGTGCTACTGGTAACCTTTCATTGCAAATGAGTAAAAACACTCCGGTCAACTCTTGTTGCTTTTAAATGGCCTTTTTAAGTTAAATGACTTTACCCAGTGATTTATTGTTGATCTGTACATACTGTAGCCTTCCTGCCTTCAACCAAGTGTATTGGATAAGATCCAGCCCACTGCAACCTTGAACAGGATAAACATTTTAGTAAATGAGCGGTCAGATGGATTAAAGCCTGTTGGAACAAAGGAGTGTCGTCTCTTATACTTTCTCTCACCATATTTCATCCATATGATTTTGTTATTTCATGAAAATAATAATGCCCTTTTTCACAGCAGTATGGTAAAGAACCGTGGGCTGGCAGTTGAAGCATGTGGTGTTTCTAGAATAATGAGCTGTATTGTCAAAATGACTATAGTTTGCTGGCACTACTGTGTTATTCAGCCCTTCTTTCCCTTCTACATTATTCAGCCTTCCAATGAGTTCTACATTTACCCCGGCTTTCAGTCCTGCAATGGGTTTTGCAGCCACTCCTACAGTCAGTCCCACGTACAGAATGGCCCTATATGAATATGCTTACAGTCCTGCATTCAGCCGGTCACATTGTTACAACAGAGATGAGTTGAAGACAAGAAGTTAGAGGGAGTGAACTTTGTTGACGTGGAATCAGATTTCTGTGTATTTGGGTATGCATGTGTGCACAATACACTTCTTTGAATGTCGAACAATGCATTTGATCCCATATGGTTGGGAAAGTAGGGAAATGACTCACTCTCAATTCACTCATTAATTCTCTCAGTGATAAAAAAAAAAGAAAAATGCCTTAAAAATCACAAATGTCATCTGTTTAAATATCAGTATGATACAAAGTGTGTGTCTTTCCTTAACAGTCCATGTTTGGCTATGTGCGCAGACACCGGCTGAATCCAGATTTCCACCCTCTGGACTTGCGGACTGAGACCTCGCAGGCCTTTACTCGATCGTACTCTGATGCGTTCACTGTCATCACGTCAGATATGCGAGTGAATGAGCCTGCAAGGCACATATATGCCGCAGACAGACCGGCCTAAAGTCTACAATGATAAAATCTGTTTTGAATAGCTATTCAGTCTAAAGCTCGGATGGCAGCTGACCTGATCTACAATCCCTTGGGAAAACCCCAAGTCTCAGTGTTAACATCTTCAGAGCTTAAATGAATTCCTCAGCTCATAACATTTTGCAATATTTGAGTCAAAAAGATCCGGCTGTCGTACGTGGTATTCAATCAAACATCATCGGCCTTCTTTCTTGTCAATCGGCAAACTGACCAACCGTCTATTCATCCATCTCCCCATCAATCCAGAGAGGCTGACTCCTCGTGCCCTGCAGCCCAGGACAGGACCTCTCTCCAGGGGACAGAAGCCGGCATTGTTCCCCTATCATGCCTTGCATTCCCTGGACCTGCCCTGGTTCCCTTACATGCCTGCTCTGTGGGCAAGCAGGACAACCAGCCTGCCTGACGGGGGAACCAGCATCCACCCAGACAGCCGGTCAGCCCTCCATCCACCCATTCATACATTTAAGAGGCTGACTTCTTGTACCCCCCTGGCCCAGAACAAGGCCTCTCTCTGGGGGACAGTAGTCGGCTTTGTTCCCCCCGTCATGCTTCACATTCCCCAGACCAGCCCTGGGTCCCCCCTCAAGGCACAGGGCACTGGGAGGAGCACGGGCCTCTC
>OMLP01013340.1:0-21421 GCA_900302685.1 Spondyliosoma cantharus | reverse complement strand
CATAAAACAACAAAACAAAAGAAAAAACAAGACCGAGATGCAACATCGTTTATGTCTCACGGCTGAAGGCAGAACTTATTTTCCTAGTTCCTTCTTTTGGCTTCGGAAGGCACAGGGAAGCACCGTGTGCAGCGAGGTGGAAGGAGCCCCCCTAGTAGAGCTTTTATTTATTTATCAAATCAAACGGTTAGGCATGCAGTGGAGAAAAACAGAGGAGGAAAAAAAAAGGGAAGGAGCAAAAAGCTGGATAATAAAGAATATCCGAGCCAGGTACCAATGGAGCCGCACTGCTGCTGCGGCGCTTTGGTTGTCGACAAATACAAGATGGATACAAGCAGGGCAGAAACCCGGCAGAAGTAAACGCATGAGTGTCAGACAGCTACTGATTTTTTTTTCATCCAGGAGCAGGAGGCGGATGGGGGAGGTGTTTGTGTGGGGGGTGAATCTCTGATTTGTGTCACCCTGCACCTCCGACTCGCTGCTCCCGGCACCTGCTCTGAAAACCACAAACCCCTTTGCCTCCCATGGGCCGGCCCGATTGTGCCCATCCATGTGGACGGGCAGGGTGCGTGGCGTGTGCATCAGCCGCCTCAGTGCACAGCGGTTCCTGAGACTGACTCAGCTGGCTCGCGAACAGCTCATCTGCTTTACCAATCAGCAGGGGAAACTTCAGGTACGAGGATGTAGCATTGACAGTGGAGTCAAATCAATGGAGTTGTCGCCCTCCCCCCTTTCCCTTCCCTCCCACATCCTGTCTCCATCCATGGACATCCTTTTCTGGTACTGAATATCTTCCCTGAATAATTAAGTAGTGTGTATTAGGCCTATAGTGAGTCAATACTTTAAATATAGGGGATAAGCATCTATTAGACCAGCTGGACTTGTTTTTCTTTTCTTTTGTTTCTGTTCTCTCTGTGTCTCTTCTCTCTGAGCAGGTTGTAAAGGGTGACAGACAGCTATTTGTCCATTCATCCATATTAAGAAGTGCCACCAATCCCTAGGATGGGTTATTATTATTATTATTGTTATTATTATTGTTGTTGGTGTTGTTGTTGCTTTTTTTTTTACTCTTTTGTTTACCTGCTACATTTCTGAACTGAAACCAAAATCTGTCACCATGAATGTGTGATGTACAAAGACGGTGGATCCCATTAATTCTTTCTCAGCTCCCGCCGCCCTGCTGAATCGATATATTCGAGCTAAGGCACAAAGAATTGACTCTGATGTTCAATTTTACAATTACAATGTCTGAATGAGGGGAGCGGGGAGTTTTGATTCTGTAGACTTCAATTGTATAGGGTGTGTATGGTATCACTGTCAGTACTCTCCCCGGATCCATGACAATGGAGTGGCACTCGATTGCTGTCTCTGTGAATCACCGGCTCCTGCTTGGTTACTGATGGAGCTGTGCTAGCCAATCCCCATTTGTCGCATCCGGTGCAGTTTGATTGAAAGTATCTGAACATACAAAAAAAAAGGGGGCAAGTAGCCTATCTAGTGTGCCTTTGCAATCCCTCTTCCCCCCTTGATGGTTTCTTTCTTTGTCCTTATCTTCAGCACACCAGTGGTTAAGTCTCTGTTCACATCCAGCTTCGAGGGTCAACAGTAGCAAATGCTGTGATATACAACTCCACAAACTTGCCCTAGTAATAACAGATGCAGCCTAGGGAGCACCAAGCAGAGTGAACTATCCATGGTGAGAAAGCAATCCCATGCCATGGGACAATGTACTGTACATTCTGTAATCAGTCTTGTTTTATATTGTACATACAGATAGATATACTCACATGATGTCATTTAATTTAATTAATAAGGGTACGTGAGGGGAGACATGTCCCTTGCAAAAGAGTCAAGTGCGACCCAGGAGTGAAATTAAACCCTATGTTTTTTGATCACATGTGGCGCGGAGAAGTGAAGCCCACCTTATCTTTGAACTCAGTATTGATGTGAAACCAATATTATCATATGTAACAGAAGGTATCTTCACATCTACTGGCCAGATTCTCGCGAGATGTATGGATTTTACTGATCTCCTGAATACAGTGTCTTCTGATTTTAGTGACACAGTGACCTTTCCCTTAAAATTGGGCATCGACAGGTCATCTTGGAGAGTAGGTCTCAGATTTCCATAAAATATGCTCCGAGTATTCGCAGTCGGCACATAATGAATATTTCAGTGAAAGCTGACCTTTAATCCAGCGCACCACCCAGCCAAAAAAATTCCACTTTTGCATGAGGTAGATCAAAATCCAGTGGCAGGTTGCCATGAAATTTAGCGAGCATGTTCATACTATCAAAGGAAAACAAGCTTGTTTTCATTTTAATGACTCCAGGGCCTTTACTCCCAGGATATGCTGAACTATTTAAGTGCCCCAAAAGAGCAAATTATCAGTGTGTGGAACAATTTAGTGTTAATGCTTGTACTGATATAGCACATCTTGTTTGGCTGAAGTAAAAACCTGTCACGTTCGGCAACTCAAAAGGTTTTGAAAACCGACATCTGTCCAAAACGTGGTTTGACTTCACATGCCTGGGTCTCACGTGTGACTCCACTGTAAGGGAAGATACTAAGAAAAATGCCTTTTATATTCAACTAGAGACAGCAGTTCATATTCGAGCAGGGAAGCTACTGCGTGCGTGCGTGTCTGTGCGTTGCGTGCGTGCATGCGTGCATGTTTGTGAATGTGTGTGCGTGTGTGTGTGTATGTGTGGGTGTGTGCATGTTAATTCAGTATAAGCCCTTGGGCCACACCCACACATTCTCATGTTAGCCATTCAGTGAGCAAGAAGGACCCAGTCAGGCAAAGTAACCTCTATCCAAATTGATATGACTACAGACTGGCAGTGTTTATTTGAGTTTTTCACTGACTTATATGCCTATTGCACATGGCTCCACAGACAGCAGTCATGTTTTTGCTTGTGGGGGTGGTGTCTCGAGACTAAAGCACGTCCATAATTCATAACTATTGTCAGCTCTGGAGGCCACTTGTACGCTCCCTCCCTGCTCTTGCTGTCTTTTAACATAGAATGCACTTGGCCCTGGGTGTACTGATGGCATCTCAAGACACACACACATATGCACACGCACAAACACACACACACGGGACAAAACAGATGAAATTTGTATATACACACACACACACACAAACAGGTGCACGTGGCACATTCACTTCCACACAGGAAACACAGGTGTGTGAGTCGTGCACATTCACAGTTGCACATGCACTCATGCACATGCAAACACACACGGTTTGCACAAACAACAAAAAGCCAGAACAGCCATGCTTGTTATTTCTGCTCCTTCAGAATCAGTTTGATGGATCGAATGTCTGGAGGTATTACGACTGACTGATGGAACCGGGATACTAAATGCAGCGCAGAAAGGGACACTCTACACTGCAACACCAGGGGGACATCTACACACACACACACACACACAGATACACAACAACAGCTACTGTAATAAAACTCACACATGCATGCAGGCAAACACACACATGCACTCAGAGACACAGACACTGCTATGCATTTTCACAATCTGGATGGCATATGCTCTGAGACTTTTTGTCATGGGACAATGTGCGTGAGTTGTCCTGGGAATCAGGAGAGGCATAACAGGATTGATATTGAGCCAGGGCTGTAGGCTCCTGCCATTGAGATTCCCTCCACCACAGATGAAAGTAGCAGCGGAGGTGGAGGATGGGATGCAAGTCTTCCAGCTGTTAAATTCCTCCAAGCTTTTTGATTTGCTTTCCAGCAACTGCAAGTCTCAGGTGGCAGATTCCCCAGTTTATGAGCCCTCGCGTTGCATCTCTCCGCTCGTGTGTGCAGCTTTGTGGCCTGACAAAACTTGCGCTCTTTCCAACAAATGAATTTTAAGGAGCTTTTGTCAGCTCAGTCGTGGGTGGAGGAGGGAAGTCTTAACACACCTCAGAGTGTGAGCAGCACATCCGATACCATTCTTCAAAACAGTATCCATCAGCACTATATATTGTCTTATTATCAACACTCAAAGGTGCAGTAAATATGAAATCATCCATGGTTATCCTGCGTTATATGATAGGAGTATGAATCTCATGTAGCCACTGTGTTTTATGTTCTATGAAGCGGTTCTGTTTCTGATTAAAAGCTGTTGAGCAGGGCAAAGCGATGCTCATACTTTGGGGTTTGGCCTCGCGCGTCAGTACAGGGGAATGTGATGTATTGTTGCTTTTGACGGAGGAGATGGACGGGGCTGAAGTCGACCTCAACAAGGAAAGCCAAGGCACCTGCATGTCATAGGAGATTGAGCAGATGAACGGGAATGCTTTGCTTTGATGTAACATAACTGTATTCGGCTAAAAACAGAAAAAAGAAAAAGAAAAAAAAAAAAAAGAAAATCTACAATTGTAAATATATTCACAGAAAATTTTATGAAGCTTTATTTTTGTCTTTCTTCATTTTGAACTTATCACCCATGTACTTTGCACTTTTTTGTGTGCTGTGCTCATCACCGGCCTGTACGGGATCTGTGTGGTTGGCTGTTTTCTCTCGACTACATTGTTTCGACGTCAGGGGGAGGCGCGGCGTCACTAAAGGGAAATGTAAGACACTTTGGTTTTTCTTTAATCTCATCTGGTTTTCTGCCGTGGCTTCTCTTTGGTTTTGTAAAACAGTACAGAATTCCTTTTTGTTCGTTTGTTTGATGAAAACAATCCATGTAAATATCACAAGTAAAAAAATGTATATTTTTACGACTTCTGAGTTATTACTCTTTCATTTGCAAATAAAATATTCAATGACAACTTAAATGGCCTTGTGGCATCTTGATTTTCAATTTTTGAAAATACGAGGCAAGAGTGAAGCCATGGATTTTACATGACAGAGAGACAGGCATGTGACGTTCAGCTCAGGTATTTGTAATGATTATTCGGGATAACCTTCCCCTTGCAGTGGGTCTGGGAGCTGATGTTGGTGTAAATGATGTTAACAGGTAGTGACAGGGTCAAGGCCTCTTTTCATGCTCTTTACTCTGTAAGGTACTGTACATACGTATTCTCGCAACAACAAATTCAGTCGACTTGAGCTGGCTGACTCAAGGGAAATTTGACAGCTGCCAAAAAGCAAGACATTGTTAACCTACTTGTCAGAGAAATACGACCCGGAAGGCAAAAAAATAAGCAAACATGGATATTATTAAAAGTCACAAGCCTAGAAACATCCTTGTGTTTTTGAAGCAAGTCCCGCTCACAACAGTTACATTACATGACTTTCACAATTTAAGAAATCAATCTAAAATCTTATGATATGCTTGTTTAACTTTGCAAGTGGCGTGGCTCTAAACGTTAGGGGCAATGCTTGTAGATGCTCGCTCTGTCACTCCCTCTTTGGTCCAGACTGAAATGATTCAACCAAGTGTAAATGCAACAAGGCGCAAGCAATTTGTTTGTAGACTACCATTTGGGCATTAATGGCTGTCACCATGTGTTTTTATTTTTTTTTGCTGGGGGTAAGGAGGTTAGAAATGACCATATTTCGACAAGATGGTGGAGGATATCCTCATCAGATTTGATTGAGAAGCCTTTGTCAGTAACAAGGTGCCCTAATACCCTGCTTTACCATTGTTTTTACCCTAAATTGAATAAAAGAAGGCTCGAAACTAGCAATTGAGACCAAAACCTCATCAGGAAACTTTTTACTGAAGTAATAAAACAAGCAAGAAATAAGGTAATTTCCTCATAAGCTTAGATACAATTAGGCTTCTTTTTTTTGCAACCAGTGAAGTTACCCCTTGCTGGCCATGAGAAAGAATGCAGGTTTTATACACTACCACGCTGGCCAGGCCATCCTCTGATCTAATATATGTATTATGTTTTCCAACATGGGGTTCTGTACAACCAGCATACATATATAATAAATAAGATAGAAAAATAGGAAGTAAATGACAATGTGGATTTGGTTTCAAAGCCAAAAGCAACTGCAAATCCCCCTCAGTCTCTGCTGTGCTTTCTATATAGTGCAAATTGTGCGAAATGTAATTCGAACATGCTAAATTTGTTGGTGAACATTTTACACTTTATCTGCTACACATCAGCATGTCAACACAGTCATGTAGCCTCAACTCTTAACATTGTTAGAACAGCTAGCAGCAGCATTTGTATTGCCTACTTTATATTTCACGTGTGAATATAGTTTTCTACATGCCTTTCAGGGGCCAAAAAATGCATACGCCTGAAGATTGTTTTCTGGAAATGCACCTAAACATGCACCATTCAGTGCTCCCAATTAATTAGATGCTTGAATAAAGAAAAATACTAAAGGTATTTCATTAGAGATGTGGATGTCCCTGTCTATGCAGCTGTTGTAATTAAGTGCGTCACGTCATGTGGTCCTTTAGAGGCTGAGGATGCGGCACTTGGGCAGTCTCCTTCCTCCTCGACATTGTCCTGATCTCCAGTCTCTACAATGCGACACTCTCGTCCCCTCTTGCAACAAGGTCAGCGATATCTATTGACCTGTCAGGCACTTATTGACTGACATTCATCTCTCCCCTCTGAAAAGTTCCTCTTATGTTGGCAATCTATTGAACTGCCAAGATGGAGTGTCCGTGTCAACCCTGGTTGGAGAGACCGGGTGTGACTTTATCCCTGCCTCAAGGATGCACTCAAAAGGTATGAAGTCTAGGAGTCACGAAAAAGTGGGTTGAACAAGTGGAGATGACGGCTCTGAGTTAATGCACATGATCCAGCCTCGGGGGACGATACAATCACCAGTGTGTTCTCTGACATCTGTTTGTTGGAGGAGTTGGCTGCAGAGCGCTCGCTAAATTTGCATCTTCTCAAAACACGGCATCCATATTAAGCAAGATCAGATTTTCGAGGCCAGATCACATTCCTCCTCTGTCTGCTCCAAGCCTCCGCGCCCATTGTTCCACATGATTAGTCATGTGTGATGACACTGTCATAAACCCATCACACTGGCGTTGCCTAAGCACACACACACACACACACACACACACACACACACACACACACAAACAAACACAGACACACACACTTATTAATGCATGCATATGCTACGTTAACTTCATTCTGTTATTGCTTTGACTATCCGAAAATAAAAGAAAGGTGCTGATTTCCAGTGTTACAGATAATCTGGGTTGTTTTCTCTTTAGATATAATTTTGTGCCTATTTAGCACACATTACTGGTGTTGCAAATCTTCTAGTAGTGAATGAACACGGACACTCACGCTCTAATTAGCGCAAACACAAAAGTGATAAAATATGTCGTCTCACAGATAAGGAATATTTTCGCTCTGAGCGAGCTTTGTAGCCTAATTAATACCAAATCTTATTTTGCTCTTGGTCTCACTCTGTAATCTACAAAGTAAATACTCTGAGATTGCAACACAAGGCAGGCTTTCCATAATTGAAGTCACTTATATAATTGCACCCCCTGGTGTTGATTGGGGATAGCTCTCTTGTTATCAGCGATGCTGATAGACTCTTAATGAGATGAGAGGAATCATAAGTCACACATCAGACACCGTCAGCCGAGATTAGTTAATCAGGAGTCTCATGTGTAACCTATATAAAGGAAAAAACGGGAGCTGCTGATAAAGTTTGGAACATGATGATCTAATTTCAGGAGCTGAGCTGTGTTTGTGTCTCTTTTTTTCTTCTTCCAAGTTTGCGCGGCATGGATAATGTTCTCCTCTTCGCTGGACATTGGACGTTTAACTAATCAGCAGATCTCGATTCCTGGGTCTCCACAGATGACTGTAATCTAATTCAGCCATGACCAAAATTGTGAAAGAAAAAAGTTATCCGTTTATGCTGCGATCCATCATGCACAGTTGTCCCATCTGGCTCAGTGGAAGAATATAACAGTAACACTGTTAGTGGGTCTCATTGGGCACAGGTGCTGCACATGAGTGGCTTTGCTTAAAGCTCCCTCTGGTGGAACCTGATGTGTACCGAGCGCAGCACAATATGATGCTGAATAGGAGTTCGGCAGGAGGAGTTTACATGTTGCTGTTTCCATTTTGACAAAAAAAAGAATGTGCAAGTGTTTCATCTGATTGGTATAAAAGCGCAGTGTTTCAGCACACCACTGGTAGAAATAAATTGGCTTCACCGCCGTCGGTCTTTTTCATTAATCCTGTGGACTTCTACCAGCGCTTTGTGTGTCTTTGCACTGATTATTTCTGGGTAATGAACACTGCTCTGTGACCCACATCCAAAGTATGTTTCGCTCTCCGACAACTGCACTAATTACGGTGCTGTCATGAATTCAGACGGAGAGGTTAATAGCGTGCTATTTCTGACACTCCTTCACCGGGCTGCAATTCCACTTGAGAAAAAGTTGAGTTGCATACATAGAGAAATGATCCAGTGGTGGGGGCCACATTCAACCTGACACTGTTCTACATGACGGGGCCCCGATTATGATTAATGCACCTGTGACGTCCCTGATAAATGTGTGCATCCATTTCCGTTGTGATTCTTCCCGCCTTTATAGCTGAGAAACTGCTGCTTCGTCCGAACGATTGTGATGTGTTTCATGTGGAGCTTTAATCAGGCCGGAGCAGGATGAGTCACCTTGCTCTGTGCTGTGTCGGAACATGCCTGCACGCTGCCGTTCACAAGTTACACGGCCAACGAGATATCGTAATATTCAATAATTAAAGTATTTTATTTTCTCTATTAGGCAGGGAAAGCAAGATGCATGAATATTAATTGAGTCAACAGGAGTCTTTAATTCTGAAAGCTATTAGTCCGTCTAATTGAAAAATGTAGCAATTAATGATTCAGTATCTTTTAATGGAGCATGTCGGCTAAATTAGACAAAGGAGATCCATAATTATAAACCCTAAAGAGAGAGCCACTCAGCTGAGGCTTTCACCTTCAGACTCTGTGCTTTAACACGTGTTTTTGTTTTCACTTACAGGGCGCTCGTCTGAACGTGGCTCTTAATGTGCTCCGCTTTATTACCACAGTTTGCATCATTTCAGGATCCGTTTTTCGCAAAAATCCACTCTGGATGCAGCAGACGGCAGCCAAATGTTCAACTAGCTCACAAAGTCAGAGGGGCTCACCGTCAGCCATCAGTTAGACGGTGAGCCTGCATGTGCGGGCAAACAGTCAGCTTTACCCTCATTTCATAGATGATTCATCAATCTCATGAACATGTACTGTAACAAGCTATGAACTATGTGCACAATCTGAAAATATTGCATCCAACTCTTTCAAATATCTTATGCACTAAAACACCAGTGAGTGTAAGGGTAAAGAAAAGGAGAGAGAAGACATCCAAGGTGATGATATTTTTATTTTTGGTCAGGATGTATCCGCTGGAAGCTGGTTGCTTGTTAATCTTAGCGGACTACAAATACAATCTAACCATAGCTACTGTTGCTTTCTTTTAGCGGAGCAGAAAGGGGCGTCGAGACGAGGCACTCGAAAACGTGCAGAAAGTCACATCATTTTGGACTGTGACAGAAAATACAGCGGGAGTCCACCGCAGTCCAAAGAAATTCACACAGTTAGTTAGTTATTAAACAAATCATCCACAGGCTTGTAGAGGCGTCAGTGAGGGACGGGGAAGCTTTCATCTTTCATGTCATGTTGCGATCTGCTCACATATGGCCCATAAAAAGTTATTAATACATGTTCATTTCTTCTAAGTGTAAAATAGAGCAACTTTTACACACTTGCTACGAGGACTAACTTTTAAAAGATCATTAAATCCTGTTTTTGACACTTAAAAAAAATAATCTGTTCGTGCCGAACACACTGAATCATAAAAATCATAACCATGACAAGGTCACAAGGTACATTTATTGTCGTTTTTTTTTTCAAAACAAAAGGATTTCAAAAGTCCTTTGTTCTACATCAATTTTAGAAAATGGAGCGTCGAGGATGAATTGAGGAGTGATGAATTGGGAACAAAGCTGCTCCGTAGTCTGGTGGTGTGGCAGCGGACACTTCTGTGTCTTTTGCCAGATGGCAGCAGGGTGAACAGGCTGTGGCTGGGGTGGGTGTTGGACCGATGTCACTGATGCTCTGTGGATGGGTGCCAGTGATGCTTCAGGGCCTTCCAGCCCGGGGCCTGGGGCCCGGGGCCCGGGCTCCAGAATTTTTACCCTTCCTAAGTTTTTATACTGTGATTACTTTCAGGTAAACATTCATTACCCTGCCAGAAAAGTCTTCATTCATACTTTTCCAGCTTGAGAAGTGACTTATGTTCAAGTGAAAGTAAAGCTCCTGTATTCAATTATAGTAAAAAGTGGGCTGTGGGTGAATGTAGCCCACTTCTGAATATCCAATCTTGTCCTCTACTCTAGAGACATGATCGAGCCTCTGAAAGACCTTCTTTTTTTATCACAAACATTGTGCTAATGACAGGAGAAGCACAAAGTGAGTTACATAACTTCCTCAATTAGCTGACAACCCCCTGGAGGACACCTGCAGGTCCCCAGACTGCGCCACCACCTCTCCTCGCAGCCTGAGACGCTCCAGCTGCGGGTTAATAATAGTGTAGCCCGCCTTCAGTAGGTCGGATCTCCGCACTTGAACACACAGAAGTGCGAGTTACCGAGTGTGTTAAAGCTCGTTAACAGCGCGGAGGCTTCGCTACAGAGGACATGGCCTTCGGGCATCTGATCCCTCAGCTGAGGCTGGAAGAGCCGGCGGAGGACGGGATGTTCAGGGGCATCACCTTTCGCCCCTTCCAGCATGGACAGCACCAGCGCGGGAAGTCAAGCTCTCCCTGCAGCGACAGGAAGCGACACAAGTAAGAATTTCTCTGTGAAAAAAAAAAGGTTTGAGGGGGTTTAGGCCTGCCGGGGAGGAGAGCAAGTTCTGAATGCACACGGCGATTATTGTCGGTGATGTTGAACAGATTAAATGTTTGGGGGGGGTGTCAAGAAGATACATCCGCGGCCTCCCCTGTCATACACTGTGGTGTAATGAAAAATAAACCATAATCCACTTTGAGAGTGCACCTCACTGTGTCCTCGCTGTGTTTGAATGTCAGAGACATAAAAGTGACACTGTGGAGAGAGGGAGAAGGAAACGAAACTATGCTAACCTGCCCGGCAGCGAACAAGACACAAGTTAGCTAGCTTAGTTAAAAGTTAGCTTATGAACATAGCCTAGCTAAAAACAAGCTATTTTAATGTGTGTGTGTGTGTGTGTGTGTGTGTGTGTGTGTGTGTGTGTGGAAGAGAGTAAATATCTAATTGAATGCTAATGTTGCTCTGCTGCACTGGTAGAAGTCTTACATTTGGCAGGTCTTTAACGCATTAATCCGACCTGTCAGTGTCTGTTAGCTTGCTAACTTCACAAAACCTTTTCCATTTGCCTTTTTTTTTCTTTTCTTTTTTACAGTTTAGTGTTTCATGCTGTATGTAAGGGCAACCTTAAATGAGTTATGCTGTACAAATAGTCAGTTAATTGTAGATGATTATTAACATGAATAACTGAAGGACATTGACCAAAGTACGTGTTCATTCTGCTGAAAACACATTACAGAACCTTCTGAAAACAGCCACCGGTTGACTGGAGCAAAACATTAGATGAATGTGTTTAAACTCATGTACACCAGTGCACCTGTGTTGTGTACATTTGCTATTGATCAGTGCGATTGGCGCATGCGTGAGCAGCGACAGGGTCCCTTGACCTTGACTTTGTTGATTAATGCAGTTCCTGTTAGTGTGGATGAGATGATAGGTCAATCCCAAAGGCAGCCACAGCCTTTCCAGCCCAGCTGTGTCCAGTTGTCTTACTGACAGTCACTGGTTGTAATGTGGGAGTTTAAGGTGGCAGATAGAGCTTTGTCTCTGCAGACAGAGTCTTACTTTGGAAAAGCACGGGTTGGTGTAAATGATGACATGGAAAACAGCTGCTTTCGTCTCAGTCTCGGTGTTGTGCATGCTGACTTGCTGTGACACTTGACGGAGCTGAGCCATCCTTCACGAAACTCGTGTCGCCTGCTTCTCCTACCATGACAAGTCAAAGTCTGCTGTAGAAAACGATCCAATGTGTTTTTTATTTTCAGATTAAAGCCTGCTATACCAGTTCAGCATGAACTATCCATGAGATATCGCTACAGCTACCTGGCTAGGCATAAGGCTACTGAGGCATTAGTGCAGGATGTGGACGTCCACTGTCATTTTGAGAGAAAGCTCCATTTTCTTGCCGTGTACTTCAATGCCCTAATTTGACACTTTAACAGGCCTACCTCTTCTGCGTCAACACTGGAAAGATGACCCCCAAAAAATTTAGAAAATATTATGTGTCTGGGGTTAACGGACAGCACAGCACCACAATGTCCAGAAGAAATGAATAAAGTACTTTAAGCTAATGAAAATGAAAATAAATCTTAGACGAACAGCGTGTGTCTAATAACCTTCAAAATGACATGCAGAGTAGATGGATATAGATATTGCATATTGCATACTTAATATCTACACACAATCTGAAACTGGAAAATCATTTTTTTCACAAATTCTCTTTGGTGTGATTTTACTTTCTCATGAAACGAGAGCAGACATACTTCCCATTTTTTCATTATCATTATTTTGAGATGACAGGTTAATTATTTAATTATCTGAAGAAAATGAGGCCAAGGCCAACTTCTCAAGATAACGAGATAGTATACCTTGAGAAAACTATTTTTTTTGTTTTCCTAAGATCCCAGGATAATTACGGGCTAATTATCAAGAAATAACTCCAGTTAACACACCTCGTTACCTCAAAAAATTTAATAATTGCCTTGTAATGTTGAGATAATGGCATTAAAAAACAATTTCAAGCATGGCAGTTCATGGCTTCTGCATCATTCAGCAAGAGGCTGATAGAAAGTTTCCCGAGCTGTGAGCTTTAGTTAAGGTTTAAGGAACTTGTCTGTTGCGTGTTACAACACGACTGTGGTGAGAGATATTGCTGTGAAACTGCAGACATCCTTGCCTGTTGCTATGGGAGCTGTCACTTGGGACAGTTAGGATCTAATTGGGGCTTTGTCTAATATGAAAACTGGCTGTTAGCAGCCACAGTGGCATGATGATTAGGCATCCATCTCCTCCTCTGTTGAACAGTCATCAACTCCTCCAATGTCATGAATCTATCTTGTGATTCTCTGGGTAGAAATGATGCATGCCGACTGTGTCAGAGCCAGATTACACAGCTCAGTGATAGTGTTAGAGCACTAAGGGGCATCTGTCTAATGATGTGTCTTCTAAAAAGACCTTCTGGGCTTGAAAAAGATTTGTTCTGCACAATAATCAGATTAAACCCAAAGTGTGAAATGTGCCAAATTTTTTAAGACGTACCCTTACTCTGGGCTAAAATTCACATGGGTGCTTTGAAGCGTAAGGAGCTGCTTCAGTGGTGTTGCTTTAATCACAGAGGAGCCATGTTATGAGGCAACAAAACTGAGTGTTTTAGCGTGTGTGTCTCACTTCGACTCTTCCCGGAAGCAGTAAAGCACAGACTTTTCTGGTAAAAACAATCGCTGATCACCATCCTTAGTGCCCTATTAACCATTACGCTGCTGAACTAAGTACAAAGAATGTGTCCACACCAAATGTGTCCACATTTTTTGGACATCTAGATGCATTTTAATGTTGCACAAGTATGTAAATGGTCTCCAGTAGCATGAACTCCCCCTTCAGAGGAAGAATGGGTGGCATTAAGTACACTGTCAGCTCCACTGAATGGTGCCCAAGCTTGTCTCAGGTGGATGTAATTTAGGTTATCTGTAATTGTTGTGCCAGCCCCTCTGGCTGTCTCTGTGGCAGTATACACAGTAAAAATGTCAGTGTGGTCCTGACAGTTTTTTGAGCTACACTGCTGCTGTTTCTTGCTGTAGGCTGGTAATAAATCCCCAGAATTATTCATCGCTGAATCATTTTTTTCGCATTGCCTGCAAATACGTTTGCTGTCATCTCCCAAATGATGATGGGATTCACATGTCAAATGATAATGTGACAACTTAAGCTCACGTAAGTTTTATGTCAATGCAACTTGTCGCATGGGTGTTATTTTGAAAAACCTTAACTTCTGCTCTGCTCTTTGCTGCATACTGCACAGGTTCCGTCAGCAGGAATTTTATTGCCAGTTGATTAAATTGCTTTTAGGGAGGCACTAATAAAGAATTCATCTTGTCCAGCCCGTAACACTTCTGTTAGGCTGGCATCACTCCAAATGGATGAGTATGTTTTCTTTACTTCACCTACTCATTTCCAATCAGTAGAATTAACAGCCCGCCGCTGCCAACCTTGATGTCATACTGTACCTGTTTGGGATACTGAGGACAGGGATGGAAAGAGAGGATTAATTAAAGGTTTTGTACAATATCATACCATATGATAACTTTAGTTTTACAGAATATCACACCTCTGTGTTCTTTTAAATCCATTTTAGCTATATATTGATTTAAAGGACCTGCTGAGCTGTTGCAAATTTAGATATTTTCGAAAATCCTGTCCATGTGTGATTTTCCGTAAACAGGTAACGGGTAGGCCAAAAAACATAGTTTTGACCTTTTTTAAATCTCAATAACGATCTTCTAAATTGCAATCCTTTTTCTCAAATTTGAAATGCCCTGTAGACGACAGCCAGACTTGAAATAGCCTATGAATTTCTAAAATTTGCACCATTAAATCACAATATTGCATTAAAGATGGACACAAGCTCCTCATTCACCAGGCCACTAGCTATAACTGCTGTTGCATTATTTACAATATGCCACCAAAGGATCAGTTTTTTGTTTTTTTTACACGTAGCACACATCCTGGCCTATCAATCCGGCATTGAGGCTATGTAAACTATGTTTCAGTCATCCTTTATTCACTGTTATAGCCAGCAGTAGCCAGTAAGCTAGTGTCGCCATGTATAGAAATACATCTGCTGTCATAAATGTCAGAACCTCTTTAGTCAAGCTTGCTACATTCAGAGCCCACGGTGCTTTTTATACCAGGAAAGCTCACAGCTAACACATGGCCCATGCTGATGGCAGTGGACCTGGCAGAGGTGACGCACATCCTGCTTCACACAAGGTCAGGGGAGCCCCACACTGTCACGAATTACTCAGCTCATGTTTTTATACTGCATCAAGTATACAGTCTAGTAAGGCAGAAAAAGCTAGTAGAGGGTCTACTGTGACCTGGGCTGTGTTTGAAATGTCTTTTTTGCTCGAGAAGGTTTCTAACTTAGTGAAATGGCCTGGCATTGTCCAAGCGGCAGAGATCATAAGAGCGGGCCAGGCTTCTTCAATACAGGGTACACTTGAGCATCCTTTATGAAAGGAATGGAGATAATGGCCTCACACAATTCCTTGAGGCAGCAACATTTAAAGAGATGGGCCAATCATCAGCTGTTGCACATGCTTAATGTAAGAGGACCACTGTTCTCTTTTCCTAAGTCCCTGTAACTTCTCCTTTACGTCGTGACCTCATGACGGGAAAAGGCACAGGACTTCATTTTTTTCACTACTCGACGGCAGCAGTGGCCAAGAGTTTTTTCTAGTGTCATGGGTCAAAACAAATATTGTGCATGGTGGATTGGATTGACAGTGGCAGTGCACGCATTTACCACACACAAACACACACACAGTGCAGAAAGTGTGAAATGAAAGTGTTTAAAAACAAGTTGGCATCATAGTGCAAAAATAGCAGTCACTGTAATTGGGAGAAAACAGAGACAGCTAGCCGGTTGCAGCCATTACATCACCAAAAATGTGAATCTCTTAACTATAAATGTGGCTTACCTTAGGGTTATGCTTTGACCCTTCCTCTGAAATGCAAGCATCTAATATACTTTAGTAGACTTAGAGGGATATGGAAACATGTACATTTCTAATTATGTGTGATATTAGGCCTGACTGTTTTTTAAATTATTGAACTGTGTCAGTTTGAGCCCTGCGTCTGATTGCGATGCACTTTCTTCTTTGTCACGGCGCCCTATATGGAAGCTGGGACCGTCGATCCAGTGAGTGTAGAAGGGTACTAATGAGGACTCAGTCAAAGCCGTGACTGGTAAATGAGGCAGATCCAAGCCTTGGTCGAAGAATTGATCTTTTCTTTTATCCCTGCGAAATCTTATGCAGCAGCTCACTCTGATAATCCACAAACACAGCCGAGATCAAAGCCGTGACTTGGTGCATTTTAAATCTGGGTTTAAAAAAACAGGCTCCACTCCTGGTTACTTTCAGCTAGAAAAACTATTAAACGGCTGATTGTTGACAATAGAGAGGGAGACAGAAACTGTTGGATTGCTCACATTCTCATTAAAATGTTTTACTTGAATGAAAATATGAGGCAATGAAGGTTTTTTCCTCCACAGTACATCTGGGCTAGCACATGTGTATAGAAGAGTTCTGTGGTACTTATTTTACTGGGGCTCATTTGCATGCTGCAGTGCTGTGTTGGGCCTCCAGTCTTGTTCGACAATGCTCTGTGAAACCTGCTGTGAAGCTTGGGGAAAACGTTTTTTAAAATTCCAAACTCCACTCGCAGTGAGAACATTACATAAAAATGCTTTTTGAAGTCCCGCAAATATTTCATCATTTAACTGGGGTTACTTTACCTTTGGGTTTTTCCACCTGTAGCTACTACTTAATATTTGACATGGGAGATTTAGTTTCCCCACTATGTCTGTCAGGTAGGTCTTTGACACACTGCAGAGTCATTCAATTATTTCAAATAGATACAGAATAAAGTTAATGTTAGAAATATGATATTTGAAACAAATTGTCAATCAACAGAAACATAATTTGATTTCATCATCAAAAATTTAGAGTGCAGGCAATTAATTTATATTTTTTACATTTAGGGCATTTATCAGACGCTTTTGTCCAAAGTGACTTACAGTAATACATACATACATACATTCATACACTTATCGTGGTGGCTACCATGCAAGGTGCATACCAGCACATCAGGAGCAGTTTGGGGTCCAGTATCTTGCCCAAGAACACTTCGACATGCAGACCAGGAGAATCAAACCAGCGACCTTCCGATAACAAGACGATGGCTCGATCCCTGAGCCACAGCTGCCAATGACAGTGAATTTAATGATATGATCTTGGTCTTTAGGAAACTATGTGCAACTATACTACACTTTTCTCTGATAATTTAAAGGTCCATTATGTAGGTATGTAGCCAGTGTTTGGCTTGTCTGTTCTGGGATGCTGTAGAAACGTTGTGGTGCAACATGGCAGACTCTGTCAGAGAGGACCCGCCCCCTCTGTAGATATTAAAGGCTCATTCAAAGGTAATGAACACATGATTCTTAGTTCAGGTGATCATATGCTAATGAAACATAATTATGAATGTTGTATTATTTTTCTGCCAACAGATCCCCCTAAATCCTACACACCTTTAAAGACCAAACAGTACTTTGATGATAATTAACAGAGTGATTGTAATGAAAGTAATTGGATGTTACTATATATGATCTTTACTCTGCAACTGAAATGCTTGTCTATCTAGAAGTAAAAGTTGTTTGAAAATCAAAGGTTATATGTAAGTGTAAAATGGATGAGCAGTGAACGATAAACAGGATGTGTTTGCACTACAATTACGGTATAATCACAGAAGAAGTGGCAGCGTGGAGGGCCATCTATGACACATGGGATAACGTTCTGCGACTTATTGGCAACCAGTGTAGTGAGGGTAGCGCTGGATAGGATGTGGCTGATTAGACTTAGTTGAGAATCTGGAGATTGTACAGGGAATTTACTGTGTTCAAGTCTAGAAGAAACAAAGGTGTGGAATACTTTCTTAAGTAGTTTGATGAGCCAGTGATGAATTTTCGCCATTTCCTCGAAAATCCTTACTTGATATCAGTCAAATTTGACACAGAAGAGCCATTTAATGTTCCTTAGACAGTTTTATACAGTAGTGAACTTGTCTGTGACTTCAACTTTTATCTATTAAAAGTTCATTTCTGTAAAATAATGAATATTTAGCTGGTCGTTTGGTCCATAAATGATTAATTTTCCTGGTTTTCAGCTACTGAGCAATCAGGCAAATAGGCTGCAGAGTCAGTTAAGCTCCTCTGCAAGGTAATTAGATTCAGATAATCCAAACAACAAAAGCCATAATCCTGCTCAAATTCACTGCATTCTGTTGGTGTTGAACTGGCAGACCTGTTAACAAACTGCAGCCAGATAGATTATAAAACTGAGCTGTTTATTGGATCATAAGGCACAAGTTTACCCACATTAATTTCATGCCATATGCCATGGTGAGAACTGGATAATGCCTCGCTGTCGATGTAGATTGTAGATTGTGTGTCATTCTTTGATAAATCTTCTGCTGATTGTTAAGGGCTAGGGCTAGTTTTTGCGGGTTTGAAAAAGTTAAAGATGAAGTAGAAAACAAATGTATAATTGTAAATATAAAGAAAGGATGACCCCCACAGCAATTTGTTTTGATTTGTGGTACAGTTTTGTTTCATGTCGGCATTGTTCAAGTTGAAATCTGTGCCTGCAAAGCATCATGTCTGCCAGTACTTTGTATCATTATACCCTGTGTATGCATTTCACAGCCACGCTGCAAGTGTTCCTCTCCAAGGGCATCACCACGGAGCCCGGCTCACCCAAAGGCCCAAGCTAATGAGCCAACGCAGGGAAATTGATTTAGTCTCCACCTTCCTATCTCCATCCCATGCAAGCCAAAGATAAAACAGGGTGAGTCCCAGGGGTCATGGCTGAGTAAAGCCCTCCAAAGTCATTTCCTTCCCTCTTACTGAAGAGCCAGATTAATTATAGACCAATAAAAAGTACGATCAGGTCTAATTAGTGAGCATATTGAATAGATGGAATCCTGCACTGTTAGCAGGTACCTTGATGGTTGTAAAGATGCACCTGTGCCCTATTTTTCCTCAGGCTCCTGTAATTTATTTCTCTTGTATGACATTTAAAAGAACATTCAACATGCAAATTCAATACATGTGAGGTGATATACTGAACAATCTAATGTGCTAATCTTCATTAAAGATTTTCCAATATAGTCAAGGTTTTATTATCCTGTGAGGGTGTATTTGTGCGTCAATACCATCAGTGTCAAAGATAAAATATTTCAAAGCACAATACTGTAGAGGAAATACAAACAGTAAAAGCCCTAAAGGTGTTCTCCTCCCACACACACTGAGGTCACATGTAAAGTGTTACAGGCTCCTAAAAATGTATTTGATTTCCCAAAGCTTCCATTATGATAATTTCCTTGTTTGCTCCTCAAGGTTAGATTATTCATCTTTCAAGCACACTGGACTTCTCATTCTTCTCGTTTTTGGGTCCTGCTTGTGTAGTAGGCTCACAAATACAGTAAATGTAAGAATGCGAGAGGAGTATAATTGAATCTACAGATCAATGGTCAGTCTACCCTGAAAAAAAAGGATGGGTGTCTGTAGCATAACAATATGCTGCTGATCATCTGAAAGGTGAGATTTTGCATATGTGGCTTGAAAAAGGTTTTCATCCACTTTTAAGTGGGCAAAATCAAAAGAATATATATTTTAGAAAATCACCAGGAAGAATTACAATTGTTACTTTTAAAATCTATTTCATCTTTTACCTTAAAATACATAAAATACACAACTTTTCTCAATTCTTGCCTACATCTCATATTCTTAAAGTAGTATTTTCACTGTTCATTGTGAGAATGTTAGTTTCTATAACACTAAATGTGATGTAGATTACTGTCCACATGGTGGCACAATAGCATCACTCTTACTAACACATACTGGGCAATTATTTATGAACAGTGCACTGAAAATTAAAATTATGCATTCAATGAAGAGTTTAAGCTTTTTGGTAACGTAGAGGTTGTCATCAGGTGAGGTCAGGGTCCTGCCAGAAAAGTGAAATGATGTTGAAGCTACAGGCCATAGACAAAACAAATTTCTCACATCTCTGATACTCACACACACACACACACACACACACACACACACACACACACACACACACACACACACACACACGCACACACACACACCACAGGCTACTTCATGGTCCAGCTCGCAAGGTTAAGTAGAGTGTGGGAAATAAACATGAAAGTTGCCTTTTAGCAGCATTCACAGGGTCCAGACATGTCAGGGAGCATAAGTGGGGAAATGCTCTCTGTCTGCTGCTTCACCGTTCTAGATTATTAATAGGGATCAAGAACAAGTTATGAAAGATGCCTATTTGAAGGGGGTGAGTCATGTTTGGCTGTCCAAAATTGCATTTGCGAACCTTAGCCTAGTTTTCAGCAGCTATGTGTGGAGCATGCAGGAGAAAACATTGTGTATCCCATCAGAATGTCACTTCAATGCACTCTCAAGTCATAATCATATTGCATTCCTCTGAATCAGCCAAAAATATAATGCACCCTGAAAGCATATTGAATATTGATGAGTGATCCATCTCATTCTCCTCACAACGCTCTGGTTATTAGACCACAAAAGTAAGACTCAAAATACTGCTTCAGCAAGCAGCTAATCTCACTTGTTGCAATCTGTTTGCACACGCACTGCTGGTGAGAAAAAAACTATACTTCTGGGCATTAAAGTATTTCTGATTCTGATTCTGATTAAAATATTAAAGGCTGGTCTGTTTGTCACAGTGCAGTTATAATGTAGTAAAGCATCTGTGTCACAGCCATGTATTTTATTGCTATATTCATCCCATATGCATATTATAGACCTACTATCATAATACTTTAACAAGGCTCATCATATGAAGAAGTACACCACAAGTCAGTTTATACGCTACACTGCCATAAAAATGATTTTTCCCTTTTTAATCTCCTCCCTTTGATAACAACATGGCCATCGGTATTCTCTCCCAGGGCTCTAACCTTGAAAAATATGATTGCAGGTATTCTATGCTTTTCTGGCACTGAGTTAGATAACAACATATAAATATGTCCTTAAAATATACAGTATGGCTATCACCAGCAGCCTGTAAGCTTACCTCAGCATAGGGCTGGGCGATAAATCGGCAAAAGCGATTAATTCAAATTTGTGGTTTCGGACGATTTAAAAAAAAAATAAAATCGATTTTGTCTTTAACTTGCTCCGCCGCTGCTCCTCATGGGCTCCCTTAGTTCATAGTTGGCTCCGCCCCCCATATTGACTTTCCACAGAGAAACAAACACAACATGCAGCGAGCCAAGAGTTCCTTCCTATAAAGGCACTGTCTCGTCAGTAGTTCGGTTTTGTGGCGTCGGACCTCGAACAAACCACGGTGCGCTGCAAAGTTTGTTTAAAGGCTGTGGCAATTAAAGACAGTGGACCGACACATTTATTTCAGCCTCACAAACAGACGCATGTATCACAGTGGGACACTTGTTGTTCACTACGAGATCCACAAGACCGCAGCAGCCCACAAACACCCGCTAAAAAGCAGCCAACATTAACGGAATCATTTAATCATTGTGTCCCATATGAG
>OMLP01013339.1:0-10838 GCA_900302685.1 Spondyliosoma cantharus | reverse complement strand
AGCCCTGGCCCGTCGAGGCATGTACTCCACTAGACCCCTGAAGGTGTGCTGTGGTATCTGGCACCAAGATGTTAGCAGCAGATCTTTATGTCCTGTTGCGAGGTTGGGCCTCCATGGATCGGACTCGTTTGTCCAGCACATCTCACGGATGCTAGATTGGATTGAGATCTGGGGACAAAATCAGGCCAAATCAACACCTCAAACTCCTTGTAGTGCTCCTCAAACCATTCCTGAACCATTTTTGCTTTGTGGCACGGCACATAATCCTGCTGAAAGAGGCCACAGCCATCAGGGAATACAGTTTCCATGAAAAGGTGTACATGGTCTGCAGCAATGCTTAGGTAGGTGCTACATGTCAAAGTAACATCCACATGGATGGCAGGACCCAAGGTTTCCCAGCAGAACATTGCCCAAAGCATCACACTACCTCTGCCGGCTTGCCTTCTTCCCATAGTGCATCCTGGTGCCATGTGTTACCCAGGTAAGTGACGTGCACGCACCCGGCCATCCACGTGATGTAAAAGAAAACATGATTGTTCTGATCAGGCCACCTTCTTCCATTGCTCCGTGGTCCAGTTCTGATGCTCAGGTGTCCATTGTTGGTGCTGTCGGCGGTGGACAGGGGTCAGCATGGGCACCCTGACTGGTCTGCGGCTATGCAGCCCCATACGCAACAAACTGTAAAGGTCTGATCTTAGAATCATCCTGGTCAGAATATGTGCAAATGTTGATGATAAAAATACACATATGTAGATTGTCACACTTAAATCAGCAATGATCCATAACTGGGCCCCACAGGACTGACGACTCAGAACAGGAATCTGTATGAGGCGGCACTGCTTGAACATTACATTTTTGCTTTTTAACTGAAATTTTTTTCTGCTTTATTGTTGAAACAAGTGTTACCAATGACAGTGTTGGGACATTATGCAACGTTTAAAAAAAATTAACAATGATCCGAGATAGTTATCAATTAGACAACAGACTCTAATTTAAATTAGATCACCCTCGAAGAAAGGAAAAGATAGTTGATTCAATAATTCAGTCTCATTACAAATACTTAACTGTCAATTTGGAACTTTGATTAATAATTAACGTAGTTTACAAACATGTTATTATGAAACCCTGTGTTGTGTAATGACCAAAAAACTCGCCTTGAGTCCCGTTATGCAAACTTTAATAATTCCAGTATAGACGCCCCCCCAGTTCCCATCCTGGGTAGCCAGAGATCAGGTGTGAGCCCAACATCCAGGTCTCATCAGTCACATGAAGACAATAGGATTGGATTCTTTTGGTATGATATTAAGTTTTACTGGATATTTGTGATCCCATTTTCCCTTGTGTTAACGGAAGGAATTAAGCCCATAGAAAATATAAATGTTGACTGAAAATGTTCTCACCTACATTCAACTTTGTAAAATGTGGATTTGGGTGTTATACCGAGGGATTTCAGTATAAATGAGACCTTTATTGGCCACACATCATTTTTCACAAGCATTTTAAACCCCATTGTGGAACATTTCCTCTCATTCCAATCATATTACAAGCGTAAGGACTGCCACGACAGGTTTATATGATGCATATAGCAGGCCAGGTTTACAGAGCGTGGAGTGGAATAATATCACCCATCTGTGATTAGACATCAAACTGAAAATTATGAGAGTAAGCCATTATGAATAGCTAGATGTGGTCAGTAAAGCAGTGACTGGAGCTTATTGGATTTTCCATAAAAGAATAATCCATAAAGCAGTAGGCCTATGCAAAAAACCCTGCAGGGTTCCCACTGGCCCTGCTGCATCCATATTCACATCCAAAGCTTGTATGCGTTAATTAATCCTTATATTAAAGACATTTGTCACTCAGATTGCACCACACACGAACAGACAAAGACGCTATAACATGAAATATTATTTCCACAAGAACCTGGATGGATGACTGCCATCTATTATCCGTCAGAGAGTTTCAGAGAAACAATAAATTAGATGACCAGTCAATGCGTGACATACAGTGTGTGTGTGTGTGTGTGTGTGCGCGCGCGCGCGCGCTACAGGGAAGGGGGAGGCTGTCACGTCACATTATCACGCTTTATCCCCTGCACCCCCTCCCTATTATCCTCGCTGACGTAAGCCACACAAACTACTTAAACATCGCGCGGAGCCTCCAGCCGCAGAGGCAGCGGCTCAGTGGACTCCTCCAGAGGTGACCGGGTGTCAGACAGACGGGTTCACAGAAGAGAGAAAGCGCGTGTGTGTGTGTGTGTGTGTGACCTCTCCAGTGCCACACAGGTAGCCGCACGCAGACATATCGGGTGCGCAGTCTCGTGCCACTCAACAGTTTCCTACTCCGCCGGCACTCCCGAGGGCACGCGGGTACGAGGACAGCATCCACCGGCTTCAGTAGCGTTTAGAATAAGACAGAGGTAAGAAAATAAGTGTACTGTGACCTCTGCTGCTCCTCAAACACAGCAGCCCATCAGACACTCAGGGAACTTCATGGCATGGTCGACATTCATATTTTCAAATGTGTTAGAATGATTGATGTGAGACTGTAAAGAGAAAAGACCTGTTGCCCTAATATAAAGCATGATGGGTATCAGTGTGAGGCTGCTGCTGGTGGAGGAAGTACACTTAGTAGGAGATTAAATAGTTACAGGAGAATATTATAAACCTAGTGGCTGAAATCTCTACTTAAAGGTTGTCACATTTAGAAAAAGATTATTTTTATTGTCAGATTGTTTAATGATCATGATTCAAAAGTGAAGTGATTGTTAACAATCTGAGCCTGAACTTTTTGTGGCTGATGTTGCTGTTTTCTGTCCCTCTCTGTCTTCAGTCCATGGCTGCCGCTGCACACAGCAGCTGCGTGTGGATGTTGGTTCTGGGCATGTGTGTGTCGCTGGTTGTTGGAACAGACTGCAGAAAGGAGTGTGCACTGTGTGTGTACCGTCTGCTGGGACAGCAGTCTGGTTTCTCCTCCCGGGTAATTTCACTATATTTGATTATTGCTATTAAGTTAAAATTATTGTTTTATAATATATATCTTTTTCTGTATATGAATGATCGATTAAAATCAGTAAAAGTTACAGATACAGTCTGGTGTCTCACTAAAGGTGAAATATATTGTAAATAGGCTCAGTTTTATTCAGACTTACCCAGAGTGGGTTCCACAGCAGTGTGGTTTCTTCTGCTCACGACGTCGTGCAGTATAGGTAGGTCTTTAATTCATCAGTTACAGTGGAGCACTGGACAGCTCCTTTTATATTCTACCATTAAGATATATTAAACAACAGACAGGTAGAATTTTAGAAGCGTTTTTTGAAAAAAAAAAAAAAAAAAGTGACATATTATCTTTAAACGTTCTTCTTTCCTCTTCTTTCACATGCCCTCCACAAATTATTTTTCACCTCTGATCTTTTTTTCTGAAATTCCTCTCTTTCCCTGTTGTATTCTCTCTTCTCTCTAACCTCCCATTTCTTTGCTCTTTCCCTCTTTCATTCCCCACCTCTCCTCTTTTCCTATTTCATCTTTATGTCCTCAGTTATTAGATGACAGTAATTATGATAACACTGGCCTGTAGTTTTCTAAACAATGTAGTTTTGACAAATAAAAGGTGAGAACATGAAGTAATTTGAAGTGAGCACATTTACAATACAAACATCTAAGTACATTCTCTTATTTGAAGTGTCAATAGTTAAATTATAAAAATTTTCTGATGTGTTATGTTTAAATTTGTGAAAATATCAAAAGGGTAACAGGGGCTTAATGGAGTCCTTGAAGCCCATAGGGGGGCCAAAAAGATCATAACAATACGAACTCCTTTAGTTCAAATCTGTTATCGCTAATCTCTCAATAGATATTTTAATATTGTCTCCACTGACTCCTAGCCTGTAAAATGCATCTGACGTAATTGCTTTTTTGCTGGGCAACATGGCCTTAAAATAATATTGCACTACTTTTTAGGCTTTATATGGTGATAAATGATATATATCTGTATATTTTGAAATCTCCTCAAAAGCACTTCATCAGGACTGGGCGACAAAATATCAAATTATTTCTGATGAAATATCTCGATATCAATACTGTGACAATATTACTATGCTATACTACTTTGCTTTACTATACCATATGACTATACTTTAACAAAATAGAAACACAATGACATTTTCAAAATAATCATCAGTATTGTGGATATAATGAATACATGTATAAAGATAGTATATTAGAACAAGGAGGTAAGTTCCAAAAATGACATCACTTTACTGTAATGAGCCTTTAAAAGCAGGAAAACACAACACGTATCACCGTATTACCATATTCATTCAGACCATATACATATAGCCTCCTATTCCGATAACAATATTGTATATATGAGATATTACCCTGTCCTTACAACTTTTCTGCTTTCAAATGCAGCGAAAAGATTATGTGGGAATAAAATCAAAACTACCATGGAAATTCTCTTCAACACTTAATTTTTCAATATGCATTGTCATTTTGTCTGTATCTCGCTGCTAAGCTATGGTGTTGCCATTTGACATTGTCCACATTTTCTGGTCCAGCCAGCTGGTTTAAGGTGCAATGTTTTTATGAAGGCTTCTGAAGACAGACTGGCTGAAAGAAAAACAGTTTGCCTTTTCAATTCTAATGTTCTAAGGATAGTAAGGTTGCATCAATTTTAGGATTTTTTATGAAATTAATTTTTAATTTGTCATCACGTTTACACAAACAAACATTAAATATATTATGATACAGGGCTATCCAGAACTAATTGACCCACACAGTATCACTGACATTTAATCATGAGAATTAATGATGTAAATCATGGAGCCAGTTCATCATCAAAAATATTAAGGAAAATGGTTCGTAGGTCAAAATGGATTAAATCCCCCTTGAAACGCAGTGAAGTGGGCATAATTGGAGCAGGTGGGCTTTAGGGAACTTCAGTGAGTTTAGAGAAAAAAATATTTTAGTCTACACACGACAATAAAAAACAACAATATGAAATGAATCTATAAAATGCGCTAACATACCATGAGAAGTATAAACTGATCATGCAGAGAAGTCCTTAGCTGTATGTGATTGTGCCGCGTTGGTATTGCTCCAAAAACCAGGACCATCATAAAAACTGACCAGTTGTGCTATTGTGATGTCATAGCTTTGCCACGACATTCAGAGCTCAGTTAATGTTTCTCGGGGGGGAGACATCATTTCAACATATGGAGCGATACTGAAAAGTGAACTGAGAGCACGCGGTCGTGTCTGAGTGAGCTGCATACAGGACTCTCACTCAGGAGATGGAGGTTTGTAATCCAATTTGGAAGACATTTTTATACTTATCACTTATTATTATTATGTTAAGTTCACTTATTATTTTCTGTTTCTTTTCAGTTTTCTGACACTGATTAATGTTAAACATGTGTTCTGAAACATGTGGCCACTCTGTATTTTTCCAGTCTGGTTCACAGAGTCACTAAACATTTATCAAAGTGTAGCAGGTCAGTTCATGTGACGGCCCGCAGAAACATTAATTATGATGTTCCAGAAACAACACCGACGCAGCGATATCAGATCGTGTACTTGTTTACACCGCATACAGTGTGATTTTATTCGGTAGTGTCCCATCAGGCAAAATTATAATTAAAACATCAAGATAGACACGAATGACTATTTAACATTATAATAATAAAACTGCATTCAAAAATGTGAATTATACATACTCGTCATGCTTTATGTAATTACTATGAACTATGCTATGCAGCTACTGTATTGATACAATTTTTGTTTTCATTTGATTTATAATTAAGTCATACTGTAATATGTCTCTTTCATAACAATCACTTATGTTCTGATAATAAATAGAGGTCTTTACAAATCCTCTGAGGGTAACAAAAACACCACCGGTTATTCTTCTTCAGGGATCAGCAGGTATGTCACACAAATGTGCTTTGTTAGCTCAATGTCGACAAATGACAATGATTTGCTTACAATAAAAAGTGTCATATAACAAGCAGCTGCATTGGAAAAAAAACATCACAGAACAAACATTTTGATGTCATTTTTTGTTTATTCGACTCAATATGTAAGTGGCCTTATATGGTACGTGTGCTAAGTAGGGAGGTTTCCCTACAGTAGTTCAGTCTTCGCCTTTGGTAGGGATCTTTTTTCTGAGGGTTCTCCTTTACTTTATTTCTCTGTACTCCTCTCCTTCTCTGCTTTAGTTCCTCATCTCCCTTTCATCACTTCTCCTCTTCTCCCATTTGAAACCTTTCAGCCTGTCGATGACCACAGTCAGGGTGATATTGTTCCAATAATGTCGTTTTTGTTTTTAGGCCTTTCCTTTCCTCCATTCTTCTTTCCTCTTCCCTCCTCATTCTCTTTACTTTCCATGACAGCCTTCCCTTTCTCAATTTTTCTTTCGTTGCTTCCATTCCCAAACAAGGGTACCACTCAGTAGGATGGAAAGGACAGTAAGACCCAGTGAAATAACTAGATATCCAAATGGAATGTTTGCTTTCATCTTGAAATCCAGATTTGGTCCTTCCTGTGTCTTTTTGCTCTTTACACAATCATTTCTTGCCACATACTTCCTGTAATGCCCACCAGAGAGTGCTGCTGCCTTCCCCCCTCCTGGCCCCTCAGGCGCTAATTTGTCCTCAATTCAATTTTGTTGTTCATTAAATCTGTCTTCATAAGCCAGCAGCACTGAAAGCTCAGCAAGAATCCCTCCTGCGAACAATCAAATAGTATTGTCTGATGGCTCGAATAAGTGAAATCCAATGACACATGTGGGGTTGGAAGCAGGTGATCCTGACAGTGTGCAGCCCCCAGGGCTCCGCAGATGCCTTTAGTCTGATTATACTCCTGCCATCACTGTTATATGGACTCACATAGTTAAAGGATGACTGGGATAAGTGGGCTTTTATAGCAGAGGTTTCCATTAGATGAGTAGGATGCTATGTCAATATGTGAGGAACAGGCTGCTACAAAGGGTTTTTAGGGAGAAATTGTGTTTTTCTAAGTTGTTAAGGGGGCACATGGGAGACAGCGTGAATGAAATGGGCTGTTGTATTCTCCCAACCCATCTGTTGAATCTCCCTTCCTGACTGCTTCTCTCTTTACTCTAGTCTTCGTTTGTATTTCTCGATATCAACAACAATGTTTGAGTCCCACATCTTAGATAGCAGAGCTTTCTTTGTGTTTCTTTCTGTCTACATCTGAATTTTAATAATAATTAATCAAAGCTTATTGTCAGGTTTTAATATGTCTAAGTACTATAAGAGACAGTAGCCTCAAATGGCTGTCCTATCACCAAAAAGTCAGTCAAGAATTGTATTTTTTTTTCTTCATTTTTTCTGTGATCCAGGTGAGATGGTGAGAGAGTCAAACAAGCACATTTACATAAACTAATTTTATATTGCCTTAAATGCATTCAGTTCTTGTTATTTCGGTTAATTAGTAGCTGAAAAAACATGAAAAGAAAGTCGGCACACTGTAGCTCCCTTAAGTGCAATTTAAAATCCATTGGATGTGTTAATACATTGCACTTGAGGGAACTACAGTGTCTGGACCTTTTTTTTCATGTTTAATTTTTGTGTTTCGGCCCCCATCATCTTTTCTTTGGTATTTGATGTAGTGCAACCACGAAGCATTCGTTATTTAACAGCTTAAATAATAAATGTGTAAAGTGGCGTTTCATGGTGAACTAGTAAAACATAATCTAAACTGATTTGCCCGTGACAAAAATTAAAAATTATTATTAAATTAATCCATTACCCACATCAGGTAATGCTTTATATCATTATATTATAGATTATATTTATATTAGCAATAGAGCTCACATTAATTAAAATGTGACAGATGTGTGACATAAAATGGTAAAGGCTCACCTACTCCCACCTACTAAGTCTTTCTATTGTTAGGAAGCATTTTAGGACATCAGGGACTTATAACCTGTTAACTAATTAGCTTATTACAAGGACCTTAACATAAAGTTAGAGCCGAGCAGCAGCCGAGGCCAAAAAACAAAATGTTGTAAAACAAAATTTATCCTTCATTTCCAACTCAGCAGTCTTTCTTCATTAGACCGTTTTTTCCTGGTTAAATGCTTACATATTTAGAAGTCCTGACCCGCAGTTCATAACACATGCTTTCCCTTCAGGGCCTTCAGTGCATTGGAGCACAACAACCCCGCTCTTGTGCAGAACATATGGGTATTGCCCTGCATGGTCTTCAGTAAAGCCTTTTGTCAGTAAATGTGAGATGTTCAGACATGCACGTCTTCATCTTCACAACCAGAAGCAAGGAAAGCAGTCAGAAACTACTGACTAATTCAGTGATAAACATGGTTTATTTCAAATAAATTCTTCACAATAAAAAATCCTCATTATTATTATTTAGTTATTTAAAATTATTTATTATGAAGCAGCAACATCACTAAAAATGTAGATCTGTCAACAACAGTAACCTTTACAACTGCATTTGAAACAGTAAAATTAAGCAGATATATGAATTGATCTCTTGCTTTGGCCCCTTTTTTGGAAGGTCCAAGGTAATGGAAACACAAATCCTCGCAACATGATTTGGCTCGGTGTGGCCAAAAGTGCTGATAGCAAAGCTCAGCAGGTGTCTGCGAGAATATCACAGCATCATTTTCTATTAAACAGTTCTGCCTTCTCTCAAATTGATATACATTCTGCAGCCTATCTGCTTGGCGACTGGTCTGCATGCGTTTCATTGGACTGCAGTGGTGTACATACTGATGTGCATCTGAAGAGATGCAACTGCTTGACTTGGAGAAAAAACAAAATGAACAACAGTGTATTTTCAGACTTCAGCTCCGTACTCAACACACACAGGATTGATCATCTTCTCATTTTGTTTTCAGAAAGACAACAAATGTGTAATTTCTAAAATGTTTAGTTGGAGGGGTTATTTGATGTAGAGAATATAAAAAAGATTATTTCCCTGATTAACCCATAGTGATTCAGACATGTCAAAACCATGACATGTTTTATTAAGCAGCCATTACATTGATAAAATGAATTATGAAAAGTAATACTAATTACTCTGACTTTTACAGACATGCTCACTTGAGTGTGAGGGTGGTTTGGACAGCCAGAAGCTTCGCCTATGCCAGGACTTACTGTTGGAGGAGGACAACCACAATCCTCTGACTGCTGACTCCCGTCAACAGCAAGAACAGGAAGCAGTGGGTGGAATCATGGCTGATAATAATGACGCAACATCTCCAGAACACCAGCTAGCCAAGAAGTACGGCGGCTTTATGAAGCGCTACGGTGGTTTCATGTCTCGCCGCTCCTCCTCTCCAGAGGGAGCACTTGAGGATCCTGGGAACCAGGATGAGGAAGAAAACGCTCGTCTGGAGATCCTAAAGATTCTCAATGCAGTGGCCGAGCATGGCGGTGAGGGGGATGGTCAGGGAAGTGAGGCAGTTAAGAGGTATGGAGGCTTCATGCGTCGGGCTGAAGAAGGGGTGGTGCAGGGTGACCTGTTGGAAGCAGTGTTAGGGCGTGGGCTCAAGAAGCGCTATGGTGGCTTCATGAGGCGTGTGGGCCGGCCTGAGTGGTTGGTGGACAGCAGCAAGAGTGGAGGGGTTTTGAAACGGGCTTGGGAGAATGGCAGTGAGCTACAGAAGAGGTACGGGGGGTTCATGGACTAGGACCCTTCACTCCACCCATTCCTCCAACCGCCTCTCTTCAACCAATCACCGTGTAGTCTGGACTTGACCGGCCCAACTGCTCTGCTAATCACATTGCATCATCTGGCTTTGTATAACATGCTACTGCCTAATCCATTGGTTCAATTAATCCTGTACTGATAAAAAGAAGATAAACATATATTGTTCAGATGTACACAAATCATTTATGGTCTGCTTTTGTTTTTCATGATGATATTATTTATTAAAAGAATCTGTTGATCGAGGTGTGTTAGTAAGTGCATGATGTTTTAAAAATGGCCATCTCTGGTTTGTGTGTGCACTCGAGGGCCTTTAGAAGTGGAAGACACAATCAAGTCAAGGGCCCTTCAACCATTCAAATACACAAGTATATCAACACAGCATAAAACATGGTGATTCTGCTTGCTTTCATGCTTTCCATAAAAATGATACTCAAACAGAAACAGTAATAGTTTCTAGTACTTTTCTAGTATGTGTTTGTCTTCAGCTATAATTACTGGTAGAATAAGTTGCACTTAACACCTGACTTGACCTCATGCTAGACCTGATACTAAATAATAGATCCTGTTGCATTTGCATCTTTACTAAGGCACACAATTATCTTTACTGCTAAATTTTAGATAGACGTCCAAATCTAGTGCATTTAATAACGTATTGTATAGTTTCCCCCCAACAGGTACAGGTACGGGTGTTTTTTTCAGCTCCATGCTACACAAATTAAAGAACATATTCTGATGATGGTTCTCAGTCATCCAGGTCATGCTAAATCCACCATGGTGAAACATCTTCAAGAAACTGAAAGTCCAGTTGCCTACAATATAGCACTTCATGCACAGTTAATTATATTTATTGTATATAGAAATATACAGGGTTCGAATTATGCAATGGTAATTGGGGGGGTCAACATTTTCCATGGTGTTAAGGGAACCCAGTGTATCGCATGTTTCAGTTCAGAAGTCTTACAATCCTCACAGTATCGCCTTTAGTCAACTAAATGTCTGCAAATGATGGAAAACAATGATGGCAATCAAATGCACCTCTTTTACAGTTTATTGGGCACATAATAGACCAAACATAGAACCTTTTCAGTCAACAGCTACCAACCATTGTAAACCCGCCCACCACACACACCTGCCCACCAC
>OMLP01013337.1:0-10840 GCA_900302685.1 Spondyliosoma cantharus | reverse complement strand
GGAAGAAAAACACTTAGAAAGTCCAAAAGAAAAAGATAGCAAGTCTTATTTGACATTGTTATTCATTTTGTGATGTATTTTTACACTGTGTTTCCAAAACGCATTGATTAGTAATCATTTGGTTCAGATAGTGTTAGTGAAAGGTTCTCATAATAACACTATTGTTGGTGAAAAGCATAATATCCTGGTGTGGGTACCTTTAATTCATAAATCAAATTGAAGGGCATAAAACAGGATTTGATTAATCTCACAATCACACAAATGATGCACAAAAACCTCCTTGAGAGGACCAGTTGTTCACAGATGCTCTAGGAATCATAAGAGTGACAGCTCACCTTCCGTGCCTGTGTGTTTAAATATATTTTACAACGTGAGGACAGGGAGGTATGTTCAAGTGTGTATCAGTGTCGCCCTGAGGAATTTGACATAAAATCATATACGATAAATATACTTAGGGGTGCCCTTAAGGGATTAAATTTCCCCTTTTTTCTTCCTGCTCCAGTGACAGAAGATATGAGACTGAACATCATTAAAAATGCATGTTCACAAGGCGTCCAGCTTAGACGGGGGATTATAGATAAAGAGTTGAAGGAGGTGATGATATCGGAGCTCAGATGAGTGGAAAGTGAAAGCTGGAGAAAGCTGTGTGGGGGTGAGAAAGGGTGCTTTCCCATGGCCATGTCGCTCTCTCATCATTCGTTCTTTCCCTGTCGTGTCGAACATGTTAATGGAGTTGTTAAACATCAATTATTTATTGTGATACTGTAAATAAGTCAGTTATGGATATGGCCTCTGTGTGTTTGTTTGTGTGTGTGTGTGTGTGTGTGTGTGTGTGTGTGTGTGTGTGCGTGTGTGTGTGTGTGTAGGGTGAGTGAGTCAAGCATGGACAGATCTAAGGATCTAATCGCACCGTTCCAGTCCAGAGGGCCTTGAGCACATCATCCCTGAGATCACTGAGCGATGGCGTACATGTGGCCAGACCAACACATTCTTACACACACCTGCATAAAGAAAAATTATCAACAAATACTTAATTTGTGGATATTTATCGCCAGATTTGTTTGCTTTTACTGCTTTTCTTTGTTTTGCTGTGGCCTGTTTGCGTGCTTGTGTGCATGTGTTTGTGTGTGCACAAGTGTGTGCATGTGGCCTTTGCCCCAGCTCTAGTTTCTACTCCAGCATAAGGTTACCCAATGTAGTCCGTGATAGATTAGTCATTCAGATGCCAATTGAGGAGGTAGCAGGAAGCTGCAACAGTGGCAGAACCTGTGGAGGAAACGTTGTATACCCTCTCCTGTTTTTGCTTTTTGCAGCGTATTGTACACACAGGGTCTGTTGGCTTCTTGTGAAGAAAGGTAAGGTGTGTGTTGCATGCTTATTACTCTGTCTAGAAGCTTATCTGGGAAGTTTATACTGAAGGTCCCATTACCTTGATTCTTCCTTGGATAGAGCAGATTTTTCTACATTGCAGCTCATGAAATTCAATCCCTAACACAGAGAGCACATTTCACATTGTCAGATTTCTTTCTGCTTTTAAGAGAAAGCAAAATCTTAACCAAAACATTTCACCCCCAACAGATCTGAGGTCATCTGAATCAGTGCGACCATGTTTTGAAAACCATTTGTCTCCCTGGAGAGTCACTTGTCTCTCCATTATTTTCAGAGAGTGGGCAGTTCTGTTCGTTACATTAGGCAAATTTAAATATTGATGGCATGTTATTGGAAAAACATTAGGAGTTGGTCAAGCAGAGCAATATAATTGACTAATTTAGATATTGATATGATAGCAAGTATCTTGGCAGCATGCTGGTTTTACAGCTGCTATTTTTAGGACCATGTAAAAGTTGCCGGTTGCTCAGACGATCAAAGGACTTAATTCTTAGTCATGTGGTTCAAGAGGAGAGGTTAGGAGAGGAGAGGTTCATTAACTTATTTTACTTTTTGTATGGCTTTCGTCAAGTGTTGCAATGACAATACTCTTCTAACCTCTTCCCAACATCTTTACCAGCTTTGTATGCTTAGTCTTTCACATTGTTTTAACCCTGAGTCATCATCTGTTCCTCTTGATAACCCACCCCTCTCTCTCTGTCATGTCTTCTCTCTCATCATCTTGTCTATCCATCCACCCACAGATCAACTCCCATTCTCTTTTTTTGTCACTCTGGTGCTTTTTGCATTCTGTCCTCATCCCGCCCACATTTGTCTTCCCAACAATTTTCATGTCCTCCTCCTTTTTTCTTTCATCGCTCTCTCTCCCTCTGTCTCTCCTCCATCTCCCAGCAGGATTGGTATCACTAGCACTGGTTTTAGGTGGTGACTCATCTCTGGAGTCTTTAATTAAACATCTGCAGACGTCAGCACTCAGCCACACACACACACACACACACACACGGACAGCAGAAGGACACTACACACGGACATAAACACACATGGACAGCAGAAGGACACAGAGTTGCACATTCAGACAAATGCATCCAGATTAAAGTATGCACAGCTTCAGCTCAGTGCAATATTTATCTTGGGGGAAAATTCATAGTGGCTGGGGTGACTTTGAAGTCAGAGGCACATTGCACGTGAGGGTGAAGTTGATTTCTTGGAGAAATTATGTAGCACAGTGCAGTTTGAATGCGAGCCCCGGTGTCTGGAAGAAGCTAGACCCATGCTATCACTGTGCAGCCAGTTAATTATGCACTAATGTATGCACAGCCCCAGTTACCCGGCACTACCCTCACCGTGTACCTGTATCCGAGTCATTACAGAGTGTGCACCTTGATACCCTTTCCCTTGAGCAGGTGTTATATTTGTGCGGGAAAAAGAAATAATGCATGTGCAAATGTATGCCAGTGAGAGCATGAACTAGTTTGAACTGTTTAATAACAGATGACGTGTGTACAGTAGTAAATGTCATGTGCCAACAATCTAACAGTGATCTGAACAGCCAGAGAACACATAGCAAATAAACAAGTCATCCAGCTGACTAGCTGAACTTACATCTAAATACTTAGTAACTGTTTTGTTTTGTATTCCTTCCTTCTTCGCAGTTACATGAGTCATGACAGTGCCTCCACAATAACCGACTGTGAAAAGAAACAGCAGGGAGTTTTCTACTATGTCAAAAAGAGTCAAATTCATTCTTACTACTGTTATAATCTCTTCTTTCTTTTCATCTCCCTCTTCCTCCTCTTTCTTCCCTCCTTTCTCTATCTCCTTCTCTTGTCCATCTTTCGCAAGTGCTGGTTTCAAGAGAAACTGGTATCTAAGAGACAAGAAGACATAATAAAACATGTGCTTTCCGACGTCACCTGATCACAATTAACACAAAACAAATCCTTTGCCATTGACAGCAACACACTGAATCTTTCCCTCTCTGTCTCTCTCTCTCTCTACAGGTGTTGGAGGGTATCAAAAATAAGAGGGTTTGCCGCTTTCTGTAAGTGCTGCTGATAACTGGCTGCTAGAACTCTTCTGCTGATTCTGGTGACTGAGCCGCCCATCTGTCCGCCTGTGTGTTATCCTGGGGTCCCAAGGCTTTGCACTGGCTGAACCGCAGCCATGGAGGTGGCGCTGGTAGACTTTGAGAGCCTGGATGAACTCAACGGCAGCCTGGAGGATGAGGTGGACACCGATGCTGATGAGACCACGTGTCTCACGGTGGACATACCCCCAGAGCACAGCAGCCTGGGCACCAACTACCATCTGCGAGCTGCTCAGCAGTCCTCTACACCCCCCCTCCACAGCCATGTGCCCTCCTGCACGTGGGAATCCACCTCATCGTCGCCTACTCCACATACACAGACACTAGCAATACCCCAGTCCCCAACCATGCCAAGTCCGGGCAGACATGGGCGCAGTAGCTGCGCCAGTATGATCTCCAACTGGAAATTGCTGCTAAGCAGTGAGGGCACCAAAGAGAGTGAGAAGATTTTCAGCCGACTTGCTAAGGAGTGCTGTGAGGATTTGTTTGTAGATAAACGAGGGCTGGATGATGGTGACCAGAAAGTCATCATCAACATTGCCGGACTTCGTTTTGAGACACAGCTAAAAACTTTGGACCAGTTTCCTGACACGCTACTAGGAGATCCTTTGAAGAGGATGGACTACTTTGATCCAATGAGGAATGAGTACTTCTTTGATCGGAACCGACCCAGCTTTGATGGGATCTTGTATTACTACCAGTCAGGGGGCAAGATCAGACGTCCAGCTAACGTTCCCCTGGATGTGTTTGCAGATGAAATTCTTTTCTATGAGCTTGGAATTGAGGCCCTGGAGCAGTTCAGAGAAGACGAAGGATTCATTAAGGACGTTGAGATCCCTCTACCTGATAATGATGTGTATAGGCAATTCTGGTTGCTGTTTGAGTACCCAGAAAGCTCAAACGCAGCCCGAGGTGTTGCACTGGTGTCTGTATTTGTTATCGTCATATCCATCATTATTTTCTGCTTGGAAACGCTGCCAGAATTCAGAGATGACACAGACTCAATTGTGCCCACGGCAGTTCAGCCTTTCAACCAATCTACATTTTACACACCTGTGACTCCGTCTGGTGTGAAGCCCACAACTTTCTCTGATCCCTTCTTCATCATCGAGACTGCCTGCATTGCATGGTTCTTCTTTGAGCTGTGTGTGAGATTTCTGGTCTGTCCGAGCAAAAAGGAATTTTTCCACAACCTCATGAACATGATTGACATTATATCCATTATCCCGTATTTTGTTACTGTGATCACAGAGATGATCACAACGCCACAAGAGAGCTCAGGACAGAACATGTCTTTAGCCATTCTGCGTATCATCCGTCTGGTCAGGGTGTTTCGTATATTCAAACTCTCACGTCACTCCAAGGGGCTGCAGATCCTGGGACAGACTCTGAAGGCCAGCATGCGTGAGCTTGGCTTGCTCATCTTCTTCCTCTTCATCGGAGTAATCCTCTTCTCCAGTGCTATCTACTTTGCTGAGGTAGATGAGCCTAACACACAGTTTGTCAGCATACCTGACGGCTTCTGGTGGGCTGTGGTTACCATGACTACAGTCGGCTATGGGGACATGTGTCCTATTACCATGGGGGGTAAAGTGGTGGGCACCTTGTGTGCCATCGCAGGTGTGCTCACCATTGCCTTGCCTGTTCCCGTCATTGTTTCCAACTTCAACTACTTCTACCACAGAGAGACGGAAGCAGAGGAGAAGTTGCCCTTGACAGATGCTGCTGAACAAGCCATGAATGCTGAGACAGATAACAAAATCAGTAGTAGAACCTCACTAAATAAAGCCAATGGCATCTAGTAAAGTAACAAAGGGAAGGAGGACATCATTTAGAAGGGTGGGACATTTCCACACAGCAGGAAAGACACATTAAAGAAGAGGAGTGTACTGAGGAAATGAACTGCTAGGATTTCCTTCGACTGATGGTCTAATGGGATCAATGACAAGAATATATGTACCTAGTGTTTTATAAGGATGTACAGGATGTGCTGTATTTACCTCTTTTGTGTCTAATATGAAAATAACACATTGACAAGTGGAGGAATTCATTATGTTTATATTCTGGATTGTAAGTCTACTTTGTGTTACAACTCTTCCTTTAGTTGCATAGAAACAGGGCAAACATCTCGCATTGTCATAATTCAGCAGTAAATAATGATTGTTGAAGTTTCTTATATAATTTTGGTCTTATTTTCATTGCCCATTGGCTGTTAATCCTGTTATTTAGCTTCACACAGCAGCCATTTTCTTGTGACATCACACCGAGGTTGAAAAGCCTAAAATTCCTACTGCTAAGCTCCAGGTTGCAAGTCAGTAATGGTAACTGGGAAATGATTGAACGCTAACGTGAGCTAATGGGTTATCATCACCTTGAAGTAGATGTGTCCATCCAGATTTTCACCATCATCTTTTCAGTTGCTCAACTATTTTTCAGATTCCCTACACTTGTATGACCTGCAATTTAGAAACACAGCAGCATAACATTATCCCAGCATTTTAGCTTCCCACCCTGAGCGTGACGTCAGAGGAAAATGGCTGCCATGTGACTATAGTCTGTAAGAATAGGCCTAAGAGAGGTTTAAATTAGTCATATTTAATGATAGTCAAAAGGAAAAAGTTAAATGTGACAACCTAAAACGTTTATACAATTACAGAGCTGCTACTTGTAATGACCTTTCTGCGGATGCTACATCAGATATTCAGGACGATTTGTAGGTTATGAAAAATGTGAGCAACAGGCCACGTTATTCTGAGCAGCTACGTGACAGTGTGTGTGTGTCTGTGTGTGTAGCATCTGAAAGACGAAAAACGATTTGACTTTATTTTTTCTTTGGGAACATCACTTGAGGCAAATGTTCAGTTTGGTGCCCAATAGATGGCCAAGTTATAGATAGGTAACTTGTCAAGTTGTAAAACAAATAACGAAAAAAAAACAAGCTCGTTTCTCCTGTAAGTGTTGTCAGTGAGTAACTTGTGTCTAGATTGTAGCCCTGCTGTATTTATTTATTTAGAAATGTATCATGATTGTGTTGTATTTATTCATACTCTATGATGAGTAGCGTGGGTAAGAATCATCCACTGTCGTTAGTAGTCTGACTCTACAGTATGTATTATAATGGAGTGCCTTAATTTATGTAATGTTGGGATTCTGCTGAATTTGCCATACGTAATCTTACAGTAATACCTACATGTGTATCTTGCATATATATACTCAGTATTTTTTTGATTTCAGCTTGGTTGAAAATGTAGAAGTTGTAACCTTTCTCCAGTCCAGCAATTGTTTGTGAGAGCTAAATGCATTCTGGCGTACAATTTAACACATAAAGTGGATCCTGTTTGTTTATGATGTAGATATTATCCTTCAAAATTTGGGATTTAACATAAAGTGAACATTTCAGTGACACCATTATCAGAAAATGTACCAAGAAAGTGAAAGAGAGAAGGAAGAAGCCAAAGATGTCTGCTGAATAAAGGGGACAGAGGGAACTTGTTTCAGGGCCAGGGGATATTATAGGCCAAAATGTCCCATGATCCATTCTATTTTGGAGGACTAATTATAAATGTAGCTGCTGTAGCAGTGTGATCTTCTGGTGGTACGTTTTATAGATATCTATTTTTCAACTTGTTTTCCTAGTAGAGAGAAATCTTGAAAAATGGAAAAAGAGGCATGTTAATTGGGATCCAGAAATGTAATTTCATCTCATAATAGCTTTAGCCCAGTGTCATGTCTGAATCTCTGGGTAAGCATTTGATCAAAGATTATGTGTATGTGTTTCCTGTGTGTATGAGCTCCATGGTGATGATCATTATACAGTATGGCGTCAGTTTTTACGACTAGTCGAGCCGCTCATCTGTAAACTCACTGTTGTACAAGAAGTTAGGAGGCTTGGGTTGTCATGGCTACAGCAGATTTATCACACCAACAAGACCATTACACTGTATTTGTATTTGTATGTATGATAGCATTTCAGTATACAATTTACTGTAATGTATGCAATATATTCTGGGATTTTAAAATCACATCTTTTCACGTCTCATGCTCTTTTTGTAGAAACACATCACATTTGGTGATGGGTGATGTAATCGGGGTCAACATCCTCAGTTGGAAAGAACAAAATGGCCAAGGTTAGGAAAAGTTTCTAAGATATTAATGTGAGTCAGTGATTTCCCCAGAGGTGAACTGAGTGAGATTGTGTGTGTGTGTCTCCATTGGTGTCCCCCTTCAGGGAAGATTCCATCATGACTCTTAGTAACCTGTCTCTGCTTTCACACACACACACACACAGACAGATAGAGGTCAGATCAACAAGGCTTGTGTGGCAGTGCAGCTACTGTATAACTGGAAGTCTTCCAGACAACAACAGGATGCCAGTGTCTGGTTTACATGGAGTAGCCTGCTAGCTCTCAATGCTAGCTAGCTTAACCTGATACCTGTCTCTCTGGACTCGCCTCAACACCTCATCTCAGGCCAAGAAAGGCTCCTTTAATAATAAATACTTGCAGAGGAACTCCACATCATTTCCCTGTTTTGCTCATCATATAAAGAATATCATGCATTTACTAGTGGGATCCTAAAATAAACCTTATCGATATCATATACAGAATGACAAGGAACATTTATTTATGCATATTCATGATAGGAAGCTGGTGGGCAAAGTGAAGGACACGTTTTTGGCAGGCAATAGTAATTAGATGGTGTCTGAAAGTCTTTTTGCTACTTCATGGTGAGGAAATGCTTCTGTCTCATGGACTCAATATAAGACATTACCTTAAATATTGCATTTCAGTGAGATAAATAGGACTTGCTGTTCCATTGGCAGATGTTTTTCCCTTATTTTGAGTAGATTTGTATGAAAAGCTTTAAGAATAAAGGTCTATATACTGTATGTATTATAAATTAGAGGCTAAATATCATATAACTCACACTGAGAGATACATAAACCTCAACCTAGATCCCCCCCTCAAAAAACTGTGACCACACTCCTGAGATATCAGAGGCAACGATATGTATTTGGTATATAAGTTAGAGGGTATTTGGTGATATATAATAAAACTATCACAACAACTTTGATTCACAAGAAATGTCTGCTTGGCAATGCAGATTAAGATGTACTCACAGGCAGCTTTAGAGCTGAATTTGATTCTGTGTCACATCACATCAACTGTTCTTGTTTTATTATGCAGGATTGGCAACAATAGCACAAACACAGTGTTTCCAACATCTAGACTACTGAAAAACAAGCGCAGATGAGTTTTACTTGTCAACTCAACCAAAATTGTTTTTCCAGCTATAAGTAAAAGCGATTGCATTCGCTCCAAGATAACGTGACAACAGTAACCCTAAACCATGAATGGAGGTAGGACTCAACATTATAACTAAATAGTTATAGGAAATGAGGGTCATCCAAGGACAAAGAGTGAAAACAGAGCTGGCACTGAAAAGAGAGAAAGGAGGGGAAAATGACACTTCGGCGAGGAGACGAGAGCGGAGTTCACACGCTACCTGGTCTCTGGTAAAGGTCTGGCAGCCACATAGATAGGTTACAAGCAGGTGCGGAAATAGATTACAATTGAAATAGATCTCTGGGGCACACGCATATAGCTGAATGATTGCACATACACACACACACACACACACACACACACACACACAGTCTTAATGAAATACAGTCCTAATGTGATGTCCTAATGTTGGACAACAATGGTCATTTGTAAAATATGAAGTACAGAAAGAAAAGCACTTGTTTCTGTTCCAAGTCTTCCCCTGAAAATAACTGTTTTATTTCACATTTCTCAAAAGCTCTTTTTTTCTTAATTTCTCACTTATGATGGCACGATGTTACATCACTCTCCAGAACCGCCCTTGGACCACAGATACAAAATGTGTTCATTAAAACATAATCAGTCAACTCATTGTCAGTATTGACTGTGTTCAGCAGCACGGAAAATGGAAATAGTGTGTATGATGCAGATACTTACATTTGATGTCAGCTGTGCTGGTTAGTGGTATGTGTTTTTATCTGTAGTTTTATCATAAAAGTATACATATTATTTAAAAAAATCTGAAGCATGTAAGTATTATATGAAGGGTCAAAGGACTGTAGTGCTTTTCGAGGGCACCACCTGCTCAGCAGGAGCAATTCAACTATTCATACGCACAAACACACCACTGGAAGAGCCAAATTGGAAACTTTGACATGTCGACTGCAAGGGCTGGGAATCGATACACTAATCCTTCGATTTCGACATGTCAAACACAGGTGTAACTATTAGCCTTGTGACAGTAATTGCTGGAATTTGCATTACAATAATTGCTGGCCTGGAGTTAATACTAAAAGCGTCCATCAACACTTTTATCAAGTTAAGAAGTCTGCACTGTCTTGACATCTCAAGGAAAATATGCAGCTTTGTTGCCACAAACAATTCTGAAAATGTCATTTCATCTCATTTAACCTATCCAGTGGTTTGTCTTGTCTCAGTGGTCTCTGCAGCACCTACTGACCTTAAAGTCAGCTCCTATATATATTTAATGAGAACATGATATGACACATATTTTAGAAATATATGATATGATACATACAACAAGTACAAAGTTAATGTATGCGGGGTTTGCAGAAACATAAGATGCCAACACTCAACTCTGGCTAAAACTGGAATCTGATTTATTGAGGAAGAAACAAGAGTGCTGCGATGATACGTTGAAATAAAACAGATGACAAAATAAAAAAACATGAGGACAAATTTGAAATATGAGGAAGCATTACTTAATTTTCCCAGAACTAATGCCTTTCCTCTGCCCGTCGCTCATAATACAGTGTATATATCATCTTTACATGCCATGTAATCCTTTATCACCATCAAGCATTTTATTTATGCCTGTAATTTTAATTTATTCCGCAGGATTGACTCACTCAGTGTTAAAAACAGGCGATTGTTCAATGACTTGACAGAAAATCTTAATATTAGTGAAACCATTTAGTAACAAAAACGTAACAGATTGAATCTTTGTCTGTTATGGTGCCCCAGGTCTCTAAGCGTGCGAGAACAACTGCATTTTGATTAGAAACACTGTTTTTAAACTCGGATAAAAAAAAAAACGAAATGTTAAATCCAGATATCACATCGTATCAGCAACGACTAAAACAGCTTTTGATATTAATCCGGGTGTATCTTGTGGGTTAGGGTTAGGGTAAGGGTTGTGTGTGTGTGTGTGTGTGTGTGTGTGTGTGTGTGTGTGTGTGTGTGTGTGTGTGTGTGTGTGGGTGTGTGTGTGTGTGTCAGTGTTGTAACAGGCGCAGTTCAGGATGTGTCCACGGTGCACTGCCTCTCTGGCAGCAGCTCTAGCTCCAGGTGATAGATCCTA